>JAQIXO010000009.1:0-86592 GCA_034700305.1 Protaphorura armata
GCGGGTGAGTATTTGCCTGAGAAAGTTGTGAGTTTTCCCCTTCCATCGCAATTTTTTATTTTTTTATGACTTTGAAGCTGTGCGCGCAATAGATTTTTCAAAATATGGGAATAATTAGCCCATTAGGAAAAATTAGCCCAGTCTACCCTATGTTTTTGATGTGAGCACCACGAAATACAAAGCGGCCCAAAGAACTATTGGTTTATTATGCAGTGTCGTTCCTCCAAGTCTCCAACATTGAACAATGCTTGTGCTAAATTAGTAGTAGTAGTAGCAGCAGCACGCAGTCTTCCTGATCTACCTCCGAAATGTTTTGGCAAGCAACGCTAAATATCCAAGTATGCTGACAACAAGTGCTATAGCTCCAAGCGCAAAGACATCGAACTCAAAATTGTCCTACAGTACGTAAAATCAGATCAGAGTAATTATTTTAAGGGATTGTAAATTATTAGTAAAATCTATTTGGTCCACATTTGATATGGAACGTACTATGAGTATAAATTTCAAAAATGTATTAAATTAGTTACTTTGTCAAAATTGAGAGTTTCCAAAACAGCAAATCCATTTATTGGACACGTTGAATTATCCACTCGGTTACATTCTATGTGATGAATTCTTTCCAATTGGACTATCGCTAAAGACTCATAGCCGTAGAAAAACCATGAGATATGTTGTAGCCATCTCAGGAATGCCACACCAGACCTTTTCAAATAAAAATAAAATCCGATAAGGTTAGCTCAAACATTATGAGTTTTAAAGAAGTACGTCTGCTAATATGTAGGAAAATACATTCATATTACAGGGTGGTCCATAACAATCAGTGTAGGCTCGTATTTTTTCAACAAATAAAATCGTGTAGGAACTTACCCAGGACGCACCAAGAATCCACCGAACAAGAAAAACGGGAAAATGGCTACTGGGGCCAAAAGCAAAGCTATTGTTATAGAAGCCGCCACACATGAGAGCAAATATCCTGAAATAAAATAAAATTGTGAACAAATAACATGGATAAAAAAAGGCCTATGATAAGTAACGGATGACTTGCCAATTCCAGAACAAATGTATGTTATGATGACCAAAATTAAAGTTGTTTTCAGAAAGCAGGAAAAGTTAGAATCAAAGCCTATCATGTAGTACGCTATTCCAGTGAATATTGACGGAAGAATAATGTAGAATGGGATTTCAACCAAGAGTTTTGATATGAAATAAACATCTGTCCTGTACATTCCATTGAAGTGTTCCCGTAGAAAGACAGGTATTTCTGAGCAGAAAGCCTAAAAATGTTCAAAAACATATTAATGATAACTGCTATGCTATTATTTGTATGTTTGTTTTTATTCTCGATGTGTCTGATGGCTCCTAAATGCTGGACATATTATGTGGACTCTCACGTCAAGAACACCGAAAACGCACTGGTAAGTCAAACAGCAAAGCAACATGAAAATTGCACCGCTGACATTTTGAATAGAATCTGCATTTGTAATATCTTCTTGGAAGAAAATAGTTCCAACGAATAGTCCAAGAATCTAGGAGGAAATTTCATAATAAGAATTGATCCTGTCTCTAAATTCAAAGAAGTCTTCATTTCAAAAATTGAATTCAACTAACAATTGTTTGAATAACTCGCATTTTCAGGACCATTGGGTCTCTGATGTATGAAACCCATGATCTCAGCAAAACAGCACCGAATTGTGTAGCCCAGGATGACTTGTATCGAGAAGTCTCACGAGCTAAACTCAAGTCACCACAGATCGATTTCTTCCGAATCTGTTAATTTTTTTAAAATTTTTATGTGAGCACATTCATAATTTTTAAGTTGACTTTCGAAATTAATTTGTATGTTACCCATGTCAGATTTTTCATTTAGTCAAACTTACGTTCATTTCCATTTGTCTTGCCTCTGGTGTTTCGTCCCAAGCGTCACATATTGCATGAACTTCTCTGTGTTTTTCAGCACTTGTGACCGCAAGTATGTCAATTAGAAAGTCCGCAGGATTATATCTCGCCGGACAGGAATATCCGACTCTAATTTATTCCAGTAAAATTTGTTAATTAGTACCAATGCTAAAGACATATTATTATTACGGTGATATATTACTGGTTGAAGAAGTCAAGGCATTCGGCGGTTCCACCCAGATATGCAATTCGACCATCACACATGACCAAAACTCGGTCAAATAATGCAAATAGTTGAGAGGATGGTTGATGAATAGAACAGATTACACTTTTCCCTTTTTTGGCCAGATCCTTCAGAATGGATATCACATTTTGGGCTGAATTTGAATCCAAACCTGACGTAGGTTCGTCACAGCACATAAAATATGGGTCTGTCAGCACCTTTAATATCCAAATGAAATACTAATCTTATATTTGCTACTTTGACGGTAAGTGTCTCTTTACGTGAACAAATGGTTCAAGTTTAACCTCAGGGTACCACCTAGTGTAAAGTGTACCCCAAATTATATTATTCCTTGTCAGCTTTACCTCAGTAGCAATTGAGAGTCGCCGCATCTCTCCTCCAGAAATTCCTTTAAACCATTTTGTTCCGATTCTGGAGTTGGCACATTTTGATAAGCCAAACTACAAATACAATTTATAATTACTATTGACCTTTGTGATTGCTGGCGATTTGACAAAACAGAGGAGTCAGGAAAAATGGGATACATTCGTTTGAGTGAGAGTGAGAATCGTTTTTATAAGTTTAGAACACCAACTTAGAAGTTAAGTGCTGTGACGCTCAGATTTTTAGAAAGGGAAGAAAAATAACCCAACTGAATTACTAGTTTTCCATTTTTTGCGCAGCACAGACTATCCTGAAGAAGGATGTTCATTACGTTTCCAAATTCTTGATTTTAGAAAATATTTTAATAACTTACTTCGTTAATGACTTCATCCACTTTATTTAACCTGTCTTCAAAAGGTATGGTTGGATCCATTCTGACACGTGCTTGAAAGATTAAATGTTCACGAACAGTGAGTACTCCAATGAAGAGATCCATTTGTTGAACATAAGCTGAGATTGAAGTGATTGTATTGCTCTCAATCACTTTCCCATTAATTGCTCTTTGACCAGATACTTTCAATTTACTCGAGTTTCGAAATGTGAGTATATCCATGAGGGTAGATTTTCCTGCACCACTGGCTCCAATTAACGCTACCATTTCCCCAGGCCTAATAATACCATTCACTAGGAAAGCAGTGTATAAGAATTGATTAAAAATCCAGAATCCAAAAATATACGAAGAGAGAGAATTGATAGCATTTTTTTACTAGCAAGTAGATTTGGGGTGAAATGACATCTGATCTACTAATGGCATAAATTGCCTTTAAGTATACTTGTTGGATGACACAGAAATTCTCAATTAAGTGGAAGCGAAAAATCAATTAGATCACTTACCTTTTTTCAGTATCACCTTTGTCGGTGGTTGTTTTCTACCACAGACGTTCTTTTCTAAAAGAACTCCATCCGGTGACATTTCCCCAGGGCCAACGGATGCGGTGATATTACTCCAGCAGTAAACCACTCCTTTTGGAAATTTCATTGGATTTAAGCTGGTGTAAATTGGCACAGGTACGCTTGTGCCGTTGTCTTGTATAAAACCATTGTTATCAGCACCTCTCTGCAAAAAAAATGCTTTCAAATATATCGCGTTTTTCCAAAATAACCATATCATGTCCTTGTGCTGTGGATACGTTATGAAACCCTTACAAATGCTTCTAAAAATGCACAACTTGAATTTTTTGGAAGCACCCATTAGATCTGCTATTTTTAATCAAAATTAATGAATTTTGCTCACGTAAGAATGTTCGTCGCCATTGGGTTCGACTGCAACGCCCTCAAAATCTACACGCATTGTAGATTTGCTTAACTTTTAATTTTCACAACAAAAGTTAACGTCCTTGCAAATTCTGATTTATAGAAGAAATTGTGAACTGGCACGAGAAATTTGAATTGTAGGGTTTATATAGATTTCATTATTAAAAAAATTAAACCAGTTTGTAATTTACTAGAATCTATCAAGCGTAACATAGAATTAATCGCACAACATGTAGACATGCATGTCTCAGGCAACGAGTCAATCGTTGATTCTACTGTATATCGTGCTAAGGATTTTCCAAGTCAAATAGCATAAATTATTAATGTTAATTTTCTCCAACGCTGAGTAAATAGTTCTCTAAAAATTTAAATTGGTTTTACACGCAAAAACCCGAAAGTTTTTGGATAGTTCGGCAAAGACATTTGTGGATTCTGTACTTTGCTTGGTCAGATTTGATACCTCTGACATATCATGCTTGGTTGGTGTAAACTTGCTTGAGAACCTTTGGTCTTTGATTATTAGCTCGAGGAACATTACTATCTGATTAGCATTTGTCGTAGTCCCACAGTCCCAGGTAATGTTGAGCCCAGGAAGGAATCACAAAAAATTAGTCTTTCCTATTCTACAAGGAAACTCCGTGTAAAATCTGCCTGAATAAATTAATACAGCGAAATGAAGTATGGTCAGGAGGGTGAATAAAACAATGCATAGGTTCCTTTAAAAATCAAACTCGTTGGTACTCATTTTTATTTCCATCATTGCATCGTATTTATAAGTCTAACCTATAGAATAATGTGAATATACACCACAGACCATCTTATCGTCATTGGAAGACACCAGTATCACTTTAATTGTTTCACATTTGAATTAATATGATAAATCATTCATGAAAATATTTTTAACCTTCAATACAAAAACATCCGAAACTTTGGTGTACTTCCAATTTAATAACTGCGGATTTTTTTTGCTAATATCACATCAAGTTTTAAACAAACAGACTATTTGTTCAAATTGAGTTGACGTCTTTTGAGTTAGCACAGCAGGCGGTCGCAACTGTCTCTCATTCATAACACAGACCTTATTTTTATTTCATTTTTGATTTAGCATTGTGGCACAGGTGTTATACTTTGATTGATTTTTTAAAAGTTCAATCAACAAAAAAGTTAAAGAAAAGTTCTGTGCTTTGGCGTGTAGTACGTAGGCAGAGAATATGTCTCATAAACATATCAAATCACTGACTTTTACTTTAATTTTTGTTTGATTTGTGTGATTGTGATTGCGTATTCCTTTTTCCAAAAGTCATGGTTTGGCCATTGGTTGTTTTAAAGCACGAACTTAATGAGGTAAAAAAGAAATCGTCGAAATTGTTGACTGTGAAAGTGGATTAGAGCATACGTTTATGACGTAATACCAATGGTGAAATATCCTTCAAAAATCAGGAGATTTACGAGACAAAATATTTTACAAATGAATAAATTAGTGCATAAATATCAGACTTATGTTCTGACATAACAGGGTCCCACAGGACATTTAATCCCAAATTCATAAAGTCGTTCACATAATTCGCTTCATGCGTGTTACCATCATTCATAATAACAACTGAACATGCTTCTACGAATAGCTCACCTATGAATTTTCAAAACTAAGGAGACTGTTGGAAGATAATCGCACCTTACATAGTTTTTAGATAGACTCACTTCATTTTTCAAACATTCCTATTTTTTTTCTATTAAGAGCCATAGGCTAAAATGTTTTGCTGGTCCCTGCCTTGTGATATTTAATGTTTTAAACTTTTGTAGTCCACCTTGAGAAAAAATTCAGATTTACGTAAATACGGATCCTGTTTCTCGTTATGGTTTTGATTTGGCACATTGCTTTGATTTTGATTTGTGTGATTATTGCTCACCTCATAATTATTATAGTCAATACCAACACGTGAATAAAAATTACTGATTTAAAGGCACGCAACGCAATAGTAAACACGGCAGAGTTAATTACATACATATAAGTACACTAGTATATTGAATAGTATTTTCTCTATTTAATTTTGTAATTATAGCACTTGTGATTTTGGTAGCGGGTTAACTGATTTTTAAGAAAAATTTGACTAAGAAATTACAATTCGAAACGAAAGACGAGTTCTGTGCTATTATTTCAACACGTTCTCTACACACTACTCAGGTTTTCGAGTAAAGTCACGTATATTTTCCCATAAAAATGTACATTTTGAAAAGAAATAATTTTTTACTGATTTGAATCATGCAGGCAAAATTTTAACTGTGTAAGGCTCTGATCAGACCATCAATGGTACTTTTGAAGTTATTCACACCGAATCATTATTTAAACAAATAAGCCAAGCCTAACAAGTAAAACAGTTTGAGAATTTCTTTCATCAATTCTAAGGAACATGTTCCTTTATAGCGTTTTCAATCCACGAGTAACACTGAAATTAAGACTATATTTTGAAAAGTGGAGCCTGAAATTTGGATTAATTGGCAAAAAGGTACGGTTAAACAGAAATGATACATGTATTCTACGAGACATGGGCATCGTCGTTCACATGCATCAGTTGTTCCGTTGCGGTATGACGTCATGGTTGATACCATCGCGTAGAAGAGTTAGCAATAACCCGGGTTACAAATAATTCACAAATACGATTTAACAATGCAACAGCTACGCGGTTCGATACGGCAAAAAACAGTACACAGTACATAACTGGTTTCTTAAACCTGAAACTGAACCACCTTAAACAGAAAGAGCACAAGAGTTTTCAAAACATTGTTGTTACTGAATGATGAGGGCGCCGCTTGACTTATTTTACATCTGCGGTTCAGTTAAAAAGAAATTATAGTTTGGTCCTCACCTCCATTTGGATAATTTATCGTTTAGTAACAGTTCGAAATGGTGGCAGATTTATTTTGAGACGATCTGTTCTGTGCCATTGCCATTTGACACTTGGGTGACTGGAGATCAACTATTATTCATTTTTAAATCCATAAGCAAGCAATTTTAGCATGGAATTACTACTAATCGATGAGCATGTGGAAAAATATTTTACTCACTGTTATGAAAATCTGAAATCATCTCTCATTCACAAAATTTCAATGCAGACGTAATTTAAAAAATATTATAATTTATTTTGGCTTTTTGACTTCGTCCATTTGCGGCTGCGGTTGTTCAAATTTTATTACACCGACTACAACCAAAATTAGTAACGCGTAGCCGAAATATTAACCCAGATATATAATTATTTTACTTCTTTTCAACAGTTACAAAAAAAGATTTATAATTTTAACAGAGCGTACACTCAACCTTTTTATTCGACTATTGGACAAGATAATTTAATAACATTCAATTTTAGCCAATGCGAAACTTCATGGAGTAATTTCAATTTTGCAGTTTTTGAGAGTTAGTTAGTTCTAGTCGATTATGATGAAATATTTTGTTTATTAGTGGTTCTTTTTTAAAAATATGTTGATTTTTAAAACTATTTCTCAGAATTAATGCCGTTCTTCGGTTCTCAAGGACGCACCGGATTAAAATTTTTAAATCGCGGTATGTGAAATATGCCTCTGTGCTCTACTAAATAAAATTCTTACTACATGCATGTTAAGTTCAGTTTCGAAATGTTCGACATTAACGCCAAAAAAAACTGTTTTTAACCTTTGAACTACAAACCAATTCTGGCTTTAGGTCTGTGAAATGTTTTCTTCTTGAAATCTGATAGACAGAATCTTGGTTATGGAACACCCTGTACAATTTATTCAAAGACATGAAATTTTTCAACCTGTCGTGACCATAGTTGACTAAAATATTTATAATTATATTTAATCTGAAAGACGTGATTGAACACTCTTCTTACTATCTTACTATAAATCAATTGGAAAATTCCTGAGTTTCTCAATTCTACACCAATATTAACTGTTCGAAATTTGGAACACCTTGATGGAAGACTTTGTAGTTAGTAGTCAGTAAGAGGTAAAAAAAAATCTCTTCATTGTCAATTTGAATGTACTTGATGTCAATGTCGTCGGAAGTGTAACTAATTCTAAAGCCTGGGTCTCATTTATGGAACACCCTGTAGTACTGTGGATAAAGATGAACGTAAGTTACTATAAGTTAGAATCTGATTCTACTATTTTCAAAATGAACAGAGACAACACAAAATATGTTAGCAATTAAATTCAAGTTATGAATTTATTCATTTTCAACTCATTTCAACTTTCAACATTTTTTCAAAAACAGATCAAACAGACCAAACAGATCTTTCTTAAGGCACAAAACACTACTTCTCACTCTTTTGTCTTTCTCTTCACTTTGCTCACTCCAATAATTTTTACAATACAAATATAATAATTTATGAATGATTATCACAGCAAACAGCATAGGAGTAAAATTAACTTGATTATAAATCTTTTGAACTATTAAATATTCTATTCACAATATAACAAATGAGCAATTAGATTTTAGTCTATAGTGTTAACAATTCTAGATAGGACACTATCAGAAAGCTCGGATTTAACGACAATAATTTAAATAAGTTCGATATCACAAGTCTTAATTAAATTAACAATTAGTAGTACATTAATTAATCAGGCAAGACAAGTTAACTAAGATTGTTGACGCTAATGAATTAAATGAGATAAAAGTTAAAATTAAATCAAGAAACCTTCATTCGAGACTCAAAATTCCATAAAAAATTAAGTTCCCAAATTGTAGGCAAAGAATGTTTGAGTATTTATAAATTGGAGAAGTTGTTCAAACAAAAATTTAAGAACACTGAACACTTCAACAGAAAAAATTGAAAATAAATCACTATCATTTATCTAACTCAGAAATTAATTAATAATGTTTAATTAAACATTAGATTATTGATTGTCACCTAGCATGCACATGCAATTAAAGCTAATACGTTACGATACTATCCCCCGGGTTAAAATTTAGAACAACACTTTAAAATTACTTAAAAATTAGTCACACAATTTTTTGAACATTTTTCCACTTTGAAAGACTTGTGTAGAGTGGGAAGAAGTTGTATAAAATTCCCCCGGAAAAAATATTGGTAATAATGTTTAAAAAAAATTAAAATCTCGCTAGTTTACAATGAAATCAACAACACAAAATTCTCAAACTAATTTTTGAAAAAAAAAGTTTTCTTAATTAATTAATTACCAAGGCCTCCAGGGTCCCTTGGATCCAGTGATGTCAGTGTCTTCTGGAGATGAGGGTGGAGTGTATGGGCGGTACTCGGATGGGGCTGGAGAAATTGGGCTATACATAGGGATGGGTGTAACCGGTGATTTAGTTTTCCGGGCCATCGGGCTGGAAGTGGTCACCGTCTGATTTGCCAATACATTGAGTGTGTGTCCCAAATGAACCATGAGTGAAGTTCCCATTTGAATGTCCATCCTTGGAGTTGTGGCTAAAACTCTTGAAACTTCTTGGGCACAATGAGCAAATCCATCACGGAATTTTTCATCCTCACCGATTGGTTTCAAACCTGATTGTTGTAAATTTCGGATGTGACGGACCGTGAGTTCAAGAATGTCAGCTTTTTCAAGACGGGCCACGTTTTCACCTTCTGATTGTATGTTGCTCACAAGAAGTTCCTTTAATTCATCCAAGGAATGATTGATTCGTGCTCGTCTTTGTCTCTCCAGGAGTGGTTTTGTAATCTGTCAAGAAAAAAAAAGAATAAATCATTAGTAAAATTTTTGATTCATTTTCATAACTTCTCTATTTCAGAAAATTTATTCAGAATTTGTCCAAAAAAAATTTTGACCGAAAATATTCAGCGAAGTCAGTACAAATGAAACTAATCCTAGTTTTATCATAATACCGATTGTTTGTAATTAAATCTACGGAATTTGACTTTACAAAAATTGAACTCGGTACAATAAAAACTTTATAGTTTTGAAAAACGATAACACTTCGAATGTTTTCAAAAAATCCTTACCTTTCTGTATTGTTGAGTCCGAGAGATTGGTTCACAATTGTTTCCGTGTTGCCCGAAAGCTCGAGATATATCCGTCAATGGTGCCATTATTTATTTCAGAACGATTGAACTTGGTTGCACTAACTTTTTTCACAAACCCAAAATTTCCGTCCACGTGCTATCTTATCGGGTTGAATTCCGAGAGAAAATGTTCAACTTGTACTTTTAACGAAGTTTTCTTAAAACTTTTTGGAGAAAATGTTCAAATTGTATTTTCAGCTGATTTCCTGGCGAAAATGTTCGTAACAAGGTTTTAACTCAGTTTTCGTGTTAACTTTCTCGATTACGGAGAAAATGTTCAGTATTGAGATTCTGAATAAAAATTTCCGGAGAAAGTGTTCAACTTGTACTTTCTGCTAGTTTTTCAGAAAAATTGCTGGACAAATATACTTTTCCAGAGAATTCCCGGGTAAATTTGTGTAGTGAGTTAGAATATGAGTTAATTTTATTAGTCAGAGATGATCTCTCGGTCTGAACAGTTTTCAGAATGATGTTCCGGTGAGTCGTACGCCGGGGTTTTATGTGAGGGCATTCAGGATGATGTGAGCGTGTGTTTGGCCCGCGGATGGCAGACACCCCGCCCGCTCCCGAGACATCAGTTTTAGTTTTTCAATCCTGGGACTTGCATTCAGTGTTCAGTGTACATTGAAAAAGGGGAAAAAAAAGAAGAAGTTAAGAAACAGATGCCAGGTGTTGGGCAGGGAAAAGAAAATGTGAACAAAAAAATATGATCCCCTGGTCTTTTAGAACCGTGAGAACAGATTCTGATAGTTGTACCCACGTTCCGACGTTCCACATGCCACAGCCACTGCACTGCCGTAATGCCATGCCATGCCACCGAAACCACTCCGTCAACACACGACCTATTAACTCTGGCTCAAATTAAATCCAGCCCATGAATAAACATCCAAACTCAACTAGATTCCTTCACATCACAATCACAGCCCTAATTGTACAAGGACGATTCAATGTAACCAAGTTCAGAAGTGCCCACCTGGACAATTAACTAAATTTTCAGTGGGGACCTGTCCCTGTCATAGGCGACCACTTGGCTTGGACGACCAAGTACCGCAACACATGATGAATCTTCATTGTTCTTACTGGACTTTAATATACATGGCACAAAAGACTAACCCGTGCGTGTTTCATGTATTTAATTGATTTTCACTGAATTACCTGACGGAGTCATACTCAATTTTACTTACAAGTGTTAAAGAAAATTTGGCACATTTACGTATACTTAACTATGCATAGAAGAATTGACTACATTTTTCACAACCAAGTCATCCATCATTAACCACCGTCTTCCTGAATTAAAAAGAGAAATTGTATTATTTTTTAATTTGCTGTATCAAGTTAAATCATTAGTACACATAGCATAGCTGGCAGGGCTGGACGATACGACCATTCACCGATAGAACCCGGGTTATCGATTTCTTTGAAAAATTAGTTGTATGCAAAACTACTACAGAAATTTTTGTCGGTAATAGATTTAAAAACATAAAATTTGACTAAATTTGTTGTATGTATTAATTGTCCGGAGAGGTTTGATGTAGAAAATGTTTCCTTTTAGGGGTTTTACCCTGCCAGTGCGGCAACCTTTCGCGATGAGATTGGATTGTAGCGAATAATGGCAAGTAATGAGAATATTTTTATGGTTTGTCTTTTACAGTAGCTTCGGGATTATTGGACAGGTAGGAATAAAAATATTAATTTTTTTTGCATCACCTTGTATGTTTTTAAGATTATCTCATCCACGAGTTGTGATAATTGTGGTTTTATAACTAAACTGCACGGCATGACATGGCATGGCGTGACTACATAAAGTTGCATTTCTCCTAATTACGTCTTGAATTTTATTGTTTGTGAGTGTTGCGACTCAGATTCCATTTCAATTCGGCGAATCCAGTTTCGCAAGGATTTCTACGATGGTGCATTTCATGGGAAAGTCAAGTATTGCGGATTTTCACGCTGTCAAATTACCTCCTCATTCATAAATATTTATATTCCTATGCTCCGTCTTATCTTATCGGACGCAGGAGCACAGAGCAGTTAAATTATTTTTAAAGTTGCACGATCTTCCACTTCAATCCAACCACTTACGATTTGTTCATCCTTTTGTTTTCTTACTTTGACCGATTAGGAATCAAGTTCTTGGATAATGAGTTGTTTTGATTTGCGTATCAGGGTTGAAGCGTGAGAGCGGAATGTGAGGAAGCAATACAAAACAATCCAAAAGTACTTGGTTGATGATTCACAAACTCATTTGGATAATTGGTCCCTTTGTTCTGTATATTTTAGTTTAGGTAGATCATTTTTGTCATTTGTTTATTTATTTTAATATTTGATAGAAATACTTGTACTTGCATAATTTCACTAGCATAAACCATGCATATCTGTATGAGCAATTTAATAGTAATTAGAGACTATAAATTTCCAGTAGAGCGTCGGAATTAGAATTAGATATTTTATGTTCTAAAAATTTAAGTCATTGTTAGTTTTGATTCAAAAGTTCTTCGAAATTTTTTGGATTTTTTCCGTATGGAATTTCAGAATGCGTTAAACTTTTGTGCATTCTCATCAAAATGAATGCTGCAAATGACTGGTCTGTTCTATGCAGAAAATATAACGTAGTTATGAAAAGTATTTATCTGGTAATTTCGGTATACAATTCAATCCTACAGCGTCACCATAAAAAATTATGAATATTAATCTATCACTTAATAAGTTACAACAGGTCGCGAGCTGATATTCCCCTTGCAACTGAAGGACGTTGCCCTTCAGAGGAAATCAAATCGTTCAATTAATTACATTTATTCCAAGCTTTGTGAAACTATGTTTCCGATTTTTTACATTTTACACTTAACGAAATCGGAACATAATAAAAAAAATGCACTTGAAAATAATTGACACGAGCGAGAACCTCAACTCTTTCCCTTTGTTGTTTGGCATGCTTATTGCACACGAACGACCGAAGTCCCGCACCGCACACACCAGAAGCATTATAATGCATTTCTATTGTTGACTCATTTTTATTTTTGAGAGAAGCTGGAATTTTAAGATGACATGACAAGACAACAATTAAGGGTAGGTTTTGGGTTAAGGGAGCTGAAGCTTAATGGAATGTGCCATCCTCACGACAAGGCAAGGCATGGCACGGGAAAGCCACAAGAAATACAAGAAATAGTAAACACTTGAAGTAGATGATGAGAAAAAAGGGCTTGGGCCTGAGTACAACAATGCCGTGCCGTCGTCCTATTGTTACTCAAATATGCCACGTTCCATTGTTAAAATTGTATTCTCAATTTTTTCTTCAAAATTGTAATATACATACTTTAGGGTAGAAAAAATGGCAGCATTTGTAAGGGCTTATGGCTATGCCGTGTGCATGGTCAAATGGGGATGAGCTTGGGATTAGGTGCTGTGATTTAGCTCGTGTCCACTCAAGGATCAACAAATTAATTATATGGTTATTTGAGTAAACAAGTTAAGATATTATATTGATTATATTAGACCTGATTATTAAAACTAAAGAAATGTGTACAATTCTTAAATTTTACCAGCGCAAACAACATTCTAATTTTGTAAAGAATCAAATTCTTCAATATAAGCTAACAGTCCTTGTATTAATATCAAGTAAATTAAATTGTCTACTCTCGTGCATTACGCACTGTTTGCCTATATCTAATCGCTTCCATTGCGCCGTCGAACTTTTTTTAGTTTCATTTCTTTCAAGGAACTGAAAGAGTAGGTGAACTTTACTCGTGGCGCTGCCCAGGTTTTAGGAATACATGGACAATCGGCAGATGCAATCAAAATACTTGTCCATTGGCCGTGAATAAATTAATACACAAGGAATGACTCGCTGAGGTCAAACATCAATGAGAATTAATCATATTGGATGAGTACACTTAAAATTGAACTAAATTCCCTTCACATTAATTAAACATAATTCAGAAAACGGATAGTAATACTTAGGTAAAAACACATCGTCTGGATTTACCAGTATTTTTCAAAGAGTGGTAATTTTTGACATAAAAAATAATTCTTATGAATTCTAAAAATTTCATCGCGTGTTACCTGTGGAAAGTCAGCTACAACTTTAATGCCATCGATATGAATCAATTCACAGTGAATTATAACAATTCTTACTTTCAGTTTATATCGAAGTTTGGTCTAAAATTTGCATAATTTATTTGCAACCAAAATGTGTCAAAATTGGGACCGAAATAAACGTTTACTCTGAGTAGTGTGTGCTTTGTAATATGGGCGAGAAAGGGTACCCCTAGAAATAGGGAAAAAAATCTACTTTAAAGATCCCATCAAATGATGCCTGTCGGAATAACATTCAAGTGATCAGAGCCGAGCCTTGCTAATGGTGAAATGGCTAGACATAATTTGAATAATTTATTCGCAATCCAAATCTGAAGAATTATGACTTGAGACCGGAATATTAATTGTTGATAAAAACAAAAGTTAATGTTTAATGTGTGCTAGAACCAGTAGCAGGTTTAGCACATCAAAGTCATCTCAACATCTCAGAGTTGACTTAGAAATGTGCTTCGGTTGGACCACAAACTGACTAATTGATAGTCTCAAATAAATCTCATCTTTGTCAGAACCTAACAATTACACAGATCAAACAAGTTTTACTTCTGACTGAGACGGGGACTCAATTATTCAATTTGGCATGGATGTAGTCAGTCCAGTCGTCATTATTATTCCAATTTTTTTTATTTAAATTTAATTTCCATGAATTGCTCCTTCGTTCCCACGCTTCTACATTATTACTTACTACTTACTTATGTACTTACTTTGGAATCTCATTCCATTAACACAAACACAATCTCATCGGTCTCACATCCAACAACAATCTCATCTTTCAAATGGCGCATCAAAAAATTATTTTGTGGTGAGCCTTACTGATAAGGCATCGCCAAAAAATGAACGCAGAGATAACGAATTTCAAAATTGAGCTTCAATTGAATTTGATTAATGGGTTATATTTATTGAATCAAATTTTTAGAATTGTGAAAATCCATCAAATAGCAAATCTAAAAATTCATACCACTCCCACTATGACCTCCTGCGAATACTCCCCAATAATTCTTTTTGCCTATAAATTGCAAGCACGTACGTCCACAAGATTTGCACTCAACGACCCTATACATACATACGTACGTATTGCATCTGCATTGAATTACTATTACTATTTCTCATGCAATTTAACATTTTTGTGTCTACAAAAATGTAAATTGTAATAAATTGTGAGCATTTTTTAAATTTAAAAAACCTCCAAGGGATTTTTTCTAAATTAGGTTTTAGTCTAATGATCTGTGTGTGGATTGGTTGGAATGTGGCTGTGAATAATAAATCCGGGAGAAATGCACTTGCATTGAACATTACATTGCATTAGTCTCCCAGGTAAGATTTGGGACTGCTATTCACACCTGTTGCACTTTCCCACACATTCACAAGTGGTTTAAGGTTGTTTTTTTATTCTATTTCGCTTTTTTTATTCCTCCGGGTCTATTTTTTTTGTAAACATTCAGCTTGCTATTACTATTGCTATTGATACTCCCTCCGTTTTGCCTTTGCCCTCATGAATGACTTACAAGGAAAGTATTGCTCATGTAATAAATAAATCAACCCGGGAAGGCACTCCGGTGTTCAAGGCACAAATATAATGCAATGAAATCTTAATTCATTGCTAGAAATTTTTGAACAATATTCAGCACTGCTCTTTTTCGCATGTACTCCAGAAACTACAATAAAAGTACCAAATTACTACTACGAGAAACCGGCAAAAGAATTTTTATCTGAAACTGCATATTTTTCCGGTGCAACTGACATTGACAAGTAAATCTGAAATTTTTCGCCTGGTCCGAGTTTTTACATATAAACTAGCTTCCTTGTTAACCTGGGACCAAAAATTTGCATTTCAAAGTTCGTAGTTCGTCATGTTCTTGAAACAAATGTTGTTTTGCTTTGCTGTTAGTTGTGTGGTGATTCATTAAAATAACATACGATACAAAGGGGTACACGTACGTCGTATTCGTTACAGGTACACACTTTTGGTTCATTCAAGAAAATTCACGAGGCATAGGCACAGAAGAAAATGTGAGAATTGTCTGCCAGGTGTTGAGCGTACATTCTTCTCAAATCTCATTTTCAAGCGTCTCCGTCAGTCGTCCGTGTGACGGATGCTTTGGCCTTTTAGCATCTCCATTGTTTTCTATCCCAAATTTGAATTCCTTGACGGAATTTCACAAGGTACGGTATTCAGATGTCAAATTTTTATTGGACTGGCACTGTGACAGTCAAGACGATCACGACTCATCATAATCTATCAATTTGTCTCTCCAATTTTCCGACCACCTTTACATATGAATGTGAACGCTTCCGTGGAAGGATGTACATCGACATAATAATATTATTTTTTTTTTTATTAAATTCACCTGTAGATTTATAAAAATACATTTAAAAAATTCCTATTTGGATCTGCTTCAGTTGGCTGGGGTGCATCGATGAAAACTGTGTAATAAAATTATGAGTGTGTGAATTTCAATTAAATCCTGATCAGCGCACATGCATTTACTAAGCAACAATCAAGCATGGGCAAAATATTACATTCCATCACTATCCCTTGTAAGAAAGCGTAAACTGGGATGACAGATGAAATGTGTGTAATGTAACCCACAATTTACACATGTGCGTAATCGTAACGATGTGAAGATCAAATTCCTTGTGTTTTTCTACAAGGTTCTTCGGCTGCTACTTGGCTTCTGACTTGAGGAAATTAATGCGTGCAACTTTTTTTTTGTGTTTTCTTTTTTTTTCTACAAAAGGAATTTGAATTTGGAATTCGAATTAATCTGGTTCTCATGTCTTGTCTTCTGGTTTCAAGAAAGCGTGCATTAGTTTTCCTTTGGATCGTGGAACTGACTAATTATTTGGACCCATGATCTTGAATCTTGAATCTTGATCTTGATCTTGAAATGTAGTGCATGATGATATGATATGATATAATTTGATTTTGATTTGATTCGCATGACATGCCATGGCAGTCAATCTAGTTTTGTTTTGAAGATGAGCCAGCAGCACTTCATAAGCTCTAACATTGGCATGCAATCGTAGTGTAGTGGATAAATTGATTGGAATTGGAATAATAATTACATATGTATGTGTACGCTTTCACATCAGAAAATTCTGCGGATGTTAAATTACATACAATAACTTTGATTGTTCATTGGACATGGTTGCCTACCTGCGCAGAATTTGCGTAATTATGGTCAATGTTGATCGTTATCAAATATTTAAATGTGTTTGCTCCTGGTGGTGGTTTGGACTGAGGGCTCCCAGCTACTGATTACATTGCGTGAGATGGAAAATTGCAAGCCATATTTTTGAAGGGCGCATTTTAAGTAGCGCATTAAGTTACGTAGCTGTAAATCGATTTATATATTGTATTCGTTTTGAGATTTTTGAAATTTAATATTCCAGAAAATACTTAATAGCTAACCGGTGCGGTGGTTCACGATTTATTAAGCTAATTAAATTGATATTTCGTAATATGGCACAACATCACGACGAGAACATGGACCTGTTGAAAAACTATAGAGTTAATAGCATAAAATTAATAAAGTCTGAACGCACTCTTCCTTTGATATTATGATGAAATTAATTATAAACGAACATCTGAAATCCTCAAATTGTTAGTTTAATTTTCAAAACATGCTTCATTTTCAATAATACCAAATCTACAAGAAATAAATTGTTTATTGGGAACAAGGGACCAAAACATAAAATTTGTTTTGATGTTGACTGTGAAAGTGAAGTCAAGTGCATTTTTTAATGTCTACAATAATACGAGTCGTTTGACCTTGCCTGTTAGAACCAATTAAAACGTGTGGTCATGGTTCAGAAAATATTCTCATTTGGAAGCAAAACAATCTTATTGTGCAGGTTTATGTAATTCTGAGAAATCCGGAATACATAATATGTTATTCAGACACACATACTTGGGCACGTCATTAACCTGAGTCTAATGATGACTGACCTTAAAGAATATAACATTTTAATCATTCAAATATATTACGAAAAAATATAATTAAACACTCTTCAACACGGTGTCAATAAAATTATTATACTTTCTCAGCAAAAATTACGAAATTGGTACCATGTGCCAACGCCGGAATTTAATATTGCAGAACCCTACCTTATACAAGTGGTAAATACAGTTTGAGTGTTTTTGAGAATTTGTATATGTAAAACAGATAGATTGTATTAAAATATTCAGTATTTATTAATTCTGAACTATTAAATATTAAATTGCTCTCAAAAATATGCATGTTGTAGTCAAGTATGCAAAGAAATCCCATATCGCCAAGAAATAAATTCCTCCCTATAAATTTTAGCGTCTCTTAAAACAGAAATGAACTAAAAAAATAGTATTAAAATAAAAGGTCATATTGGTGTTGTGTTTTAGTCACGCGGCCAGGAAATACAATAAGTAACAAGACTGGTCCGTTCCATCCATATAATACGATATAATGATAATAATAATAATACACGTTTTACGCACACGTACGTCTTTCGGGTTGGGTCAGGGTATGGGAAGGAAAAAAAATTCTGGTGGCTTGGCTGCCGCTGATCGTGTGACTATGACCGTGGTCAATTGTTCAAGACAAGACATATTGGAAGTAGTAAGTAAAGTAAAGTAAGTGAGTAAGATTTCGGGTTCGGGTCCCGGCCTTTTTTTCGTCTTCTTAAGACATACGTACACGTACGTATAGACATAAGGTTTTTAGTCTGGTCGTAAGACAGACGTGTGTTTGGCAGGTGTGGGTTGGTTGGAAACTTGGAAGCCGACCGTGAGAAATGATTCTTTCCCACGATCCCACCAAAAAGATGTGGAGGAATGGAGAATGGACCCTCTGCCTGCCACCAGCCAGACATCCAGCTACAGCAAGCAACCTTTTCTATCCTTACAATCAACACTACTATAACAAATGAAACCATTATAACTAGTGTTTACAACATAACCAAAAATATGAACCAACATGTTATGGGCAATGTGCAATGTGTAAGAATTTTTAAAAAAAAATACGAGAATTTTGATATCGTCTATGCCAGCATTAAAATTTCTCCCATTAATGACTATTCTTTATAAAAATAATAAAATTTACAAGTTTAATGTTAACTCGACACTAACCATAATTAGGAAAAGAAGGGTACCCCTAGAAGTGTAGTGATGCAATGCTTGCTTAAGACAACCACCGCGCACCGGACATGCTTCCTTCGGCAGAGACAATCCAAATCAAACACACGTGGCAAAATTATTAAAATCTGACTAGGTACGAGCACGACTAATTGTTCTGAGATCCGAAGTTTTGTTTCATCACATAATATTTAAAATGTTGTTCATCTGTTGTACAAACTCAACTAATTTTGGAAATAGGCCTGACGGCTAAAGTATGCATATGGATTACATTTTGACACCGTGAATTGTAAAGAAAATTGAATTTTAATTTAGAAATTGATTAAATTGCGAAAAGGTTTGACCAACTTATCGTACTTCAACTCAAACACAGTTATAAAATTGTGTAAATCTTAATCGTCGGACGACAATGCATGCAATGTGTGAACCAAAATATTATGATTTGATTTTGCTAACCGAACCAAATGTAACTCTTTATTATTAACAATAAGATTAAGACGAAATCAAATTCAGTCACATCACCCAATACCTAACTAGATTCAAGTACATATTGAATCATTTTTCTTTTAGAAAATAGTTGGAGTTAGAGTTGCACTAATGAAATCCTAACATCCAAATTAAAATCCTTGTGCACAATTCGTAAGAGTGGGCCAATTTATTGTCCAATATTTATACTATTTTGAGAAATGTTTTTGAAATATTCGTGACCGTTTCGTGTACAGATGTACAGATTCAGTAATAGTCGTAGGCCAGTATAATATGATATTTCTAAGTTAAAAGTGTTTATACAATTCAAGTTTATCCGAAATGCAGTTACAATTATACACTGAATACTATTTACCAGACTAGCTGATTACTACCGAACATACGCGTTTGGAATTCCCTGTACTGTAATATTATTGAAAATTATTGGGAATTTGATGTCTAATTTATTTTCCATTTGGACATGAGTTTTCCGTAGGAAGGCCCATAAACCAGAAAATCATCAATACAGCAACTACATACAATATATTGTCAGTCCCAGAGATCGAATCATCACCAGAGTAAAGTACTTGGTCCATATGTGCACCTGCATCTGTATACTGACTCCAGTAATCATTTAATATTTTTTAAATTGTCCATAACATGCTTACATGTACGTCGTCTTAAGACAAGTCTTAAATTGGAAGCACTTGGTCTTATCTTTATCGTAAGAACTAGGAACGAACCTTCTTCTCAAATTACAAACGTTACACACGACGAGAATGCCTTCACTTTACGATACACATAGGAGTAGAGTAGTCGGGTCGGTTGGGTCAATCCAGATTACACCCGCTAATAGATTTATAACCATGACAACCCAAAATGCAGGCACGTAGAGGTCTATTTTTTAATTTTATACCGTACCGGCATAGCGTAGGAAGTGTGTATGGAATACCAATTTCTTAAACCTATATTTGATAGATGTGCAGTCAGATAATGTGTGGAATTTGAAATATGGGCGCTGGTCATATTTATATAATTACACGAGACGCACAGGGTCAATTAAGTAAAGTTTATCAAGGCTACGCGCGGTGAACAAAAGCAAATCTAGCACAGCAATGTATTCACACAGAAGGATACGGACTTGTATACGGCACAAAATGTTGGAGAAAATACAAATATTACTTGCGCTTAACTAATTTTGCTTAACAAGATTCGCCTCTTGATTTGTGTGGGTCATCAGCCTCACGCACACATATCGAAAAAACAAACAAACAAAAACAGAGTCCTTGTTTTGTTTCTCATGTATACGTCCACGTCGTGACATTTTAACCGCCTCTGCTGTAATTCTTCGCATGCATGTAATTTCTATTTTCCAAGCACATAGTTTAATGTTTCACAATTAGGAATTAAGATTTTAGCCTGCTCTAAAACGATTCTTAACTAAATGTCTCAAGCTTTCTGAAATGTGTTAGTTTTCTTCGTCGAGTGCAGACAGAAATGTTTAAACAAAGGAGCATTATTTCAATGGACGAGCGGATGACCTATGAAATTAAACTTGTAGAATTATCCTTATGAATTTCTTCAACAGACTCTTCAGAATTGTTCCTACTTTTCATGATTCACATAAAAAAAACAGTATTTCAGGTAGAATTCATACGATTAAAGATTGATCTACATGTATTGATAGATTTGGTATTATTTTTCCACAAAATCAAAATGTATGGTTAGAGTCCATTTCCTATATCAACTGTTAGAACACAAATACCGTCGTTTTTGTCTGCAGTTCCTTAATTGGTGCAAAAGGGCATACGAGTGTTAGGTGTGCAAGTGCAAAATTCAATTCATAATGAAAACCAAAAAATCCGACTGCTTGAAGTTGCGTGCAATGATTCTACGTATATCATAACTGTAATAACCGTTTACAACACAAACAAATATTTGCATAGAGTTAAAGTGTTTATCTATAGTTTCGAGTAATTATATACCTCATGAGAAGTTGAGACAAGTTCTACGTTCACATCATTTGGATTCATCCCTGCCTCTAACCATTTATTTTAAAGAGTAAATTCTGGTACGCTAATAACTACTACACTAGAAAGACTTGAAACTTTCAACTCGAAAAATCGAACTTCGACCCGAGACCCCGGAGAACCAAATTCAATCCGCTTAATTTGAATAAAATTCTTCCCATCACTCCATCCGAATTTAATATCTCTCCGAATCACAGATTGTGAACCAATAGAAACACCAAGAAGAATCCACGTTAGTTGATTGTTGTTATAATACCCATCAACTACGTGAAATCTTCTTGAGAAACACTTCAACTGTAAATTCGTAGTATAGCAAACTAGTTAACTACGACGTGCTTGATATTCACGCTGGAGCTGAAACTAAAAGTTTCGGCATTAATTTCAGAGCAAAAGTTTAAATTGGAGTTACTTATTGTAACACGTCGTTGTACGTTCGTCAGTTACAGTTTTTATTAGTGGAACGTGAGAGTTTGATATTTCATGTGTGTTTGACTCTTTCGGTTCAGAGTCTTGATTATGAAACACCCTGTACGTGCATGTGTACTGTTAAGCCAGGGCAAATGGGGTCCAGTTGAAAATCCTAGTCTTTCGCCAAGGACCATACCACGTTGAAAGCACCAGTTCTCGTCTGATCACTGAAGTTAAGCAACGTTGGGCCCGGTTAGTACTTGGATGGGTGACCGCTTGGGAATCCCGGGTGCCCTTGGCGTCTAATTTTTTTGAACTTTTTAGACTCTTTGGATTCTTAAATTCCAATAGCACCTGATTTATCCTACACGCATTGGCTCATAGATACCCCTCGCCCATTTTTGTGTTTGTGACATTTAAAATATTGTGCGTGTGCATTCATATTATAAACGCAGCTGTTCGTTTGTAAAGGATACAACTAAAGATTTGATTTGTAATTTTTGTATTAGTACAATAGTATGGAGTACTAGTAGTAGTAGTATAGTAGTGTAGTAAGTGTTTTTATGTCAGATTAGATGTGTGGATGTGTCTCGTAATTTCTACACAAGAATGCTCGCTAAACTTTACCTCTTTAAATGTAATTCGTTCATTTTATAAATAAAAGTTAAAGTCGCTCATTCGAAATGTTTACGTGTGTTATCATAAAAATGTAATCCGAATCCGTAAACTGATTTAACTCGTGTGCTGAAATGTTCAATTCGATTTTTCAAAGTTCAATTATCAAACAGTCAAACAAAACAGTAACAGCACGTATTACTTGAAGTTAGTTGTTTGCCCATGCATGCTTCCACAAATTCAAAAGGCTGGCTGGAAGACACGCTTCTCATTCTGTCTCAGATTTCAATTCATTTATGTATACCTAATATACCTACCAATTTTGTAGCAGATTCAGAACCAAACCAACTGCCAAATATGTTTTTTTTTACAAAAGTTCAAGGAAACGGATTCATTTCATTTTCTCAAATAATTTATTCATTGAACTTTGTATCTCAATGAAGCGTTAGGCCAGTTCTGTCTTGGGGGTTCTTTCTTGCCTTAAATTTATGCACGTGGAGTGGACTGTGTTTTTCTTTACCCGTCGTATACAGTGAAGGATATCTAAACTTTAAAGACTAGACTCAAATGGTTTGTTGTTTTGAAGGAAGTTATTCTTGGCCCTGCCCTAGAACAATGACAGATTTGTTTTGTATATGGATATCCAAATACAATACCGTCTCTCACTCTCACTTATACTAATGAGTTAGAGTTAGTTAGAATGCTATTAGGGTTAGGGTAGTTATAAATCTGGAGTCTGGACTGGACTTTGAACTGGACATGCTAAAGAGAAAGGAAGTAAATTATCAAAGTGTGCATTGAGTTGCTACTTGCTAGCTGAATTTGCTGAATGGAACGAGGACTTATTAGGAGTTGACAGTTGACACAATTGATCTCTGTTCTGTTCTGAAATCTGTTCTTAATATTGTAATTCCAGTCATCTATCAATTAGAGTTGATCTGCTGCATTTTCATTGTCTGCCGTTGCGTTGTTGTGTCACATAAGGTGATTATTTTTTTAATACACATTTGGTATTTTGGTATTGTTAGTGTTGTTAGTAGTGTATGTGAAACATCTACAAAATTGTAAAGTAAGTCCCGTACATGAGAAACCGTTGAAAATTGATAATTCACTTTGGGCTCATATACGATAACGTTGAAAGTTTTCAGGAAACGATTTTTGGAATTAATGTACACAGAATAATAGGCCCAGAAACAGTCGCGTCTCGCGTCGGAAGTTCACACTGCACTCGGTTCTGGTTTTTCTTTTAAAATTGAGATATCATTTGACCAGGTTAGGTCAAGCAAGCCATACCCTCTCCAACCATAGTAATATACACATTTTCATAATTTTACTCATCAGGTGGTCGCGGTCTTGCGGTCACGATCTGTCGTCTGGGACAGGTTTTGATTTTACTCCTGACATTTTGATTTTCATTACGTTCGAAGATTTTGAGACAAAAAAGTCAAGGAAAATTTTTACGCGCGGTAACTGGCGTAAAATACAAAATATTTCTTCGCCGGTTTTCTGTCATTTCTGTCTGACTAATTTAGTAAGTATCGTATCGTGGGTGGATTTTTTTTTGATTGATTTTTTTTACCAATTGAAGAGGTGTGATTTGAGGTTTTCTTTTTCTTCATTCATGTCATTTTATTTACGGTTTTCATTTTTATTATTAAAGATTATTGAAGAAATTATGATGGAAAGATGAGCAGAGACATTTGGTATTGTAATTTGTGGAACTTGACTTGAAATGCATTTTATTAATTTTTTTTCAATAAAATAGACACACGTTCAACGTTCTCTTTGTAATGAACCCTGAATAATTTGAATAATTTTGTAAATACTAATAAATACCATAAGATTACATTTAATAACCATACAGATGATGTTTTTTGATATTTTCAGAACAGTTTGAAACGATCTTCGAAATTCTTATCAACTGCAATGTCTTCTTCAAGTGACGAATGCAGAAGTCACGATGAATCGAACTCAGACGATTACACCGATGTTAGCGACTCAGGTTCAGATGTGCCAGATGTCATGAAGTCAAAGTCGGACAAGTCGGACTCGACGAAGAATTTGAAACAAGAAAAAGGAACACATGAGGCTGCTGGGGGTCCGTGCATCATCTCCTAGGTCCGTAAATAATATTGTTTCATTTTGGTCAAGGTCTGAGTATTTGTAGTAGAGCAAATCAATATTTTATTTTTAAATTTTATTTAGATTTGTGCTGAGTTCTGTGACTGAAATAGTTCCTTCCAGTAATGGTGCCTGGATTGAAATGGATCTGAGATATTTGAATTACAGCAGTTGTTTTTAAGTGTAAAGGCTAAATCAATTTTCCTGGATCGAATATTCTTCCTATGCCATAATACCATTACTTTTGGATTCTGTTCTCTAGTAATCTTATATAACTTTTTTCAGTTGAACTATTTTCGTAAAGGTAAACGCGATCTCTTTTTCGGGTTATAATTCACTGATCTGATTGATTAAAAAAAGTTTTTCTGAATTCGAACACTACTTACTTCCTCAGTGTGTCTCGATTTGCTTTATTTTGGCTAATTTTTAAGCGATATTATTTTGTGCCATCGATTAGCTGTCCGATTGATCGTCTGAATCTGAACAACATTAAAGATGCGACAGATCCATTTATGGATTTATGGTATTACAAAAGATTGGTAGATTTTTGATTGAAACGTTATTTTCGATTTCTTATCAATATTAGAAGTTCAACAATTTTGATCCAGCACATAAATTCCACCCATTCTCTACACATTTTAAAATAATTTTATTGAGTTCAAAGACCAGGTTTGTCAATTATATGACCAGAACAAATAAAACTAGAGAGTTAAAGTACAATACATGTGTATAATGGAGAATTAGAATTCGACATAATAATTTATTTGAAATGAATGAGCATGTGTGACTCAATTGGCTTTGACCTAGAAGAATGTTATGGTCTCACAGCGTGTACAAACGAAGGTGTCCTGAGCTCTTTCCAGGGAGTAGTTCGTCTTCCAGTTTTGGTGTTATTTGGATCACGTCTTTCAGCGATACAAGCAATAAGTTGGTCACGATTCTGAGCATCCAATGCCAGATTATTAGCTTGATCTCTTGCAGTGTTTGCCTTCACTTCGCATCTTAATTTGTCTGTGCATTGGGTCAAACATGTTCTTTTGCCGTTAGGAGAACGAATTGCATTGCAAAATTGTGGGCAAGTGGTTGAAACGCAGAATTTTGGGACTTCTCTCTCGCAATAGGTCGTGGCTTCTTTTATGGTATCCTCGGTCACAGCAGCAATGCTGTCATTAATTCCTGTCCAAAAATAAAGAAAATGATAAAGATAAATGAAATGAGAGATTGGAAATACTCTAGAATCAGCAACCACAATACATTCTCTAAGAAGCTACAAGTGATCGAGCTCCGAAGTAGTCGAGTATACAGGGTGGGGAATGACGGTATGAGCAACCGGCTATTTTGTATGTTACACTTACACTATACCAGTATTTCAAAGCTGATGAATTTGTCTAGCATAGAAATTAGTATTTTATTCTTATAAAAACTTGGTCCTCTTGTCTTATCATTGTTCGTGAATATTATATGAAGAACCCATACGGCCGTAGTACATCAGAGATCGAAATACTATTTTCAGTATTTGCAGACAATCTTCCAGTTTTTAAGATGATAAAGCATCACAAAATGAAAACATGATAATTAACTACATCATGTAGCTATTGAAACCCACTTAACGAGAGGACTTAAATTCTTTATCGTGCTATCATAAGAAGAACATGGCACGGTAGTTGTTTACAGTTTTTTTTTATTCACTTGAGTATTTCTTTAGTGGTATCTTCACTCAGACAAACTGAAAGGTAACCATACTTTGCGAGAAATCTGCGATGACGTTCCAAATGCATTGCGGGGGCGATCAATTTAGGAATCAAATTGTAATTCTCGGAATCCCAATACCGGGAACGCTTAATCCAAACCTCCCAAAAGTTATTCTTGACGGGATTTGCTTGACTGTTACTGTCGGACAAAGAGCGACCTATCTGTATTTTCTCTCTTCAGAGCAAATCGGAAATATTATGAATGGCGGACAATCTAAAATCGATAAATTAAATTTCAGCAATACCGGATCATGATCTCCTCAACACTCATGACTCATGAGTTTTAAGTCAAAGGTTTGACAATCATGAGAGTAATCAGAAAATCTTTGATTTTTGATTGGCCCTATCAAGATTTTTCATAGTGTTCGGAATCTCGAAAGTTTTAAATATTTAACCTCAAGCCGTTGGCAAAAATTAGTTGTTTGTGGTGTACCAGCCGAAATCTGACAGATTCTGACTATCGGATGTCATCTAAATGAAATCCATAGTACACAAAATGATTATTGCGTTTGGTAAATAAATGGTAATTTAGAATGTAAAATTAACAAATATTGCTGGAAAACGAATGAGTAATTTTCTTGCCAGATAAGTAATTTATATGGAGCTATTTGCGTCGTCATTAAACAGATTCTCTCTCACAATGTACTCTCTGCTCTTCTGCTCAATATTATGAGAAATTCTATTGGTCTGAGAATGCACAATTAATTCAGTAATGAGCCCTTATTATTAGCCCTACTAGTTTTTAGAATCCATCGTCAATTGTAATAAAATCTAGTAGTAGTTGATTGAATGGCCATACTCTTTAGAAGTTATATGAGTTCATGCAGTAACAGCGTCTCGCAAATTGTAAACTATCAACACTAGGTGTACTCTCAAGTTTTAATAGTGTTTCTGGCATGTAAAAATTGTCATTTCTTTTTACAAATTCGTGTTTCGTTTCATCATACGTTATCAAAAAATGATAATCTTAGTTTATGATTTCTGAAAGAATTCTAAAATTTTCTCACCGATTGACAAGATGCAGAAGACTGCAATCAAAGGCACAAAAGTCTTCATTTTCTCTGTGTTTCTGTGTTCGTGTCAATTGTAATACTAAATCAAAGTAAGGCCGTATTGTGGATAGACACTCAACACTCATATATGAATGAGAATGAATTAGGGAAGATGATAGACCTCAAAACCAACCAACTACCAAGTCTTTAGTTTTGAAGGACAACATAAATGACAATTTTTTTTTGTGGTTTCTTAGAATTAACAGGGAAGTGCTCTCAACCGTTCATTATACGAAATGCCAAATAAAAAAGGCGTGATGGTTACAACTTTTACTTCGAAGATACTACTCGTCTGACGCTTCAACATTTTTGTCTGAATTGTTTTCTTATAATTATAATTTACTTCTGTTGATTCACATGATTAAACATCCGTGTATTTTACTTTCTAAAGTATAGGATGTAATGTAGTATTACATGATAAGAATTGAGAGAATTTAACCAAATCATCCTGATGAAGCGAAGGAGAAACTTTGAGCATAGTGAGACAGCAAGGGCAACCTCTACCATCATAGTGTACAATACATATAATAGACGTTCATCCTGTAATTATCAGAATTGATTTAACCCTTATGAACAGTACAGTGGCTGACCAAGAGCAACACAAACTTGGCAACCAAATGATAAATGAGATGAGTCACGACATGGACGGAAGGATAAGAGAAAAAACTAATTGTATGTACGTGTGACGAATACACATTTCTTTACAAGCAAATGAGTGGAAAGTGGAAGTAGTGGTCTTGAGCATGTAGCATAATAATTATTTTTACATCTAGAAATATTACTCATTAAATGAAATCACCACACCACCCATAATCAGGTCAAATGATATTTTTGTACTAAAATAAGTTTATTAAAATTAACCATGAGCTAATCAACAACCTAAAGCCGCTGCTGCCTGGATAATGCTTAAAACTTCCAATTGGTGAGCATGAGAAAGTGAGTAATTAAGCTCTCACTGATGTTCCCGCATGAGAACGAGTGATAAAGTGTTTACGAGTAATTTCTGGGCATGACATTAATGAAAATTACTTGGTACTACTAATTGTGTTTTTAATTTGCTAATCGTGAGTCTGTTTTAATTTTTACGTGGAGAGATTTAACTCGACTTGATTTTAATTAAGTGGCAAGTGGTTTTGACTTTGACATAGTTGACTTAATCTAACATGACAACTACGAGGTATTACCGCATAACCTTGTCCTCCCTCACGTCACAACCCCACAAATCTAGCTGACAGTTTCATAACATACAATTTATAGAAAGTCTTAATGGGTTCGACTTAAAAGTACTAACAGACACGCGATTTGGACAGATATGGACCAATTCTCATGGGCAACCCGGTACATTTCCTCCGCTTGGCTTCGTATATCGCAGGCTTGCTGTAATATGAAATTATATAGAGAATTGGTAAACTTGCCGTTGGATACAAAGATCAGAAGTATGGACTCACCAGTATGAAAATTCCACTACTGAATGTCAATTCCAACTTCCAATCGGAGTCAAATTCCTAGATGACTCCAGTATTTCTCAGATAACCTTAAGCCGAAGAATTACACTATGATTTTTCGGTTTAACGCACTGCAATAATTTTTCGCGTTGTCCTGTTTTGAGTTGTAACTGTAATCTTTGGCTAACAATAAGTATTATTGGAAGACCATATTTCTGGATGAACTAATTGTACAAATCCTCAGTTTTGTGAAATGCCACTTATTTATTTATTATTAACGCACCCACAAATTCAAAATTTGTTAGTTGAAACTGATTTAGGTGTCCCAAAAGATTTACACTTGAATATTATAAACAATAGCATCTATAGTAAGATCCGGATTCAGCCACAGAAATTCTCTTTGTAATTTAAGCAAGATTCTTATTTAACGCAACGAGTGACTTTATAAACGATACCTTTAAAAGTTTTTCTTACATTTATGATAAACCTAAGTCCGTAAGTCTGTAACCTGGAACCTGTCTCTCTAACATCATTGGAGTAATCATTGTAACAGCAGGACAATACTCTAACGAGTACCTCAAGAGAAGAGAAATATCCACAATTTTTGGAACGAAACAATTACGCGTTATAAAACTCGCTTTTCGACAGTAAATCATGGAATTTAATGCCCTTACAAACAGAAAGATGTTGACCAAAAGAAATCAAATTTGAAAGAAGTATTTTGTAATGACATGAAAGAAATGTTTAATAGTTTAGTAGACACATTTTCGAATTTAAGAAGATGGTGTTATCGCTTAAACAACAGGGAGGACTGTTGTTCCTTCAACTGGGGCGGCATTTGTTGTTCCTTCGACTGGGGCGGCATTTGTTGTTCCTTCGACTGGGCCGGAATTTGTTGTTCCCTCAACTGGGCCGGAATTTGTTGTTCCTTCAACTGGGCCGGAATTTGTTGTTCCCTCAACTGGGCCGGAATTTGTTGTTCCCTCAACTGGGCCGGAATTTGTTGTTCCTTCAACTGGGCCGGCATCTGTTGTTCCTTCAACTGGGGCGCCATTAGTTGTTCCCTCAACTGGGCCGGAATTTGTTGTTCCCTCAACTGGGCCGGTGGTTGTACCTTCGACTGGACCGGTTGTTGTTTGTGGGGGAGCAGCTGTTGTTGTTGGACCTATTTTTTTATAAAATTATTATTTCATTTGAAAACTAGAATTGAGTAATGCCAATATACTAGAGAACTGCATTTGCATCTCAATAAAACAACGTGTATGTAGACGCTTCTCTAATTCGGATGGAAACTTAATTTCTTTTATAAAACATACATACCAGTTAGTGGGCGACACTCTCGGAGGTTAAGGGCGAAGTAAGAACCAGTTGGACGTCCGAAAATGTTTGTGATTGTGAATTTGTCACATCTGCACTCTTCTCTTCGGAGAAGGGAAGGACGACGATAGAAATTGCCAACAGTGCTTGCTCCGCATGGTCCGACTAATTTTGAATACAAAATAAATATTATTCGTTATGTTCTACTATAAATTAATGTCCAAATACAACCCTGGATTACTGGACTCATTCCGGTAGGGTCGGAGCCAACTTTCACCACTTTCCCTATAAGAGCGAATGGAGAAAGCTGAAGAAAGACCCCGGTTGTACTCGGTCATTTACAGTAATAATATTTTCGTAGATATTGTTATGTTACCTTGAACATTCAGTCCTGGAATTTCCAACATGAGTCGCTCACTTCCAGCCTCAACGGTGGAGACGGCAACGAAGCAGACAGCTAGAACAGCAAGTGCGAATTTGGCCATTTTAGTTAATTTTATGAAACTTGGATTTCAATTCAAGCTCAAAGTGAGAGATAAAGGTAATATTTCTCAGGGAAAATGATTCTTTATATATACCCATTTTTTTATTGCGTCAATAGGGGCTGGGTCCAACTTCAGACTCAAAACCACAAACATATTGCATTAGTTTTCCGTGAATTTGGTAATTGTGCAATTAATTATAATTTTAATGGATATTTTGTGGTTTTTATAACCGATATACAATGTATCGGATCTGCATCAGTTTTTTAATACGTGATTCTTAGGTCCAAAGTATAATCCGCTTACGTATAGACTGTTTTTGTGCTAAAATGCACTTGAAAAATATTTCGATGATCAGTATCATTTCATTCAAAATGTTCGATTTGATTAATTACCAACTGTTGGACTGTTCCCGAAGGTTACAACGCTAATGGACCAGAAATATTGTAATATGTTTACAGGCTTATTTTTGGCCTTAAACTACGTCAAGTCAATTTCAATGAAAAAATACGACGTTGTACAGGTGGAGAATTTATTTACCAGTTTATTTTTGCGCGTGTAACCTTAAAAACATAAAGAAAACAATCTCATAAACTAATTCAATCAATGTATTTTGTTTCGTGACATTTTCTAATTTCACTGCAAAGTTCACTGCATGTATAGAAAGTATCGAATGTAATGTTATGTAATGTATCGAACTTTGCCCGGGTTCGCTCAGGCACATGTTCCGTGAATGCCGAATGTCATGTCTTGAGATCATGGCAAGAAATCTTGACTGTTGTATTTGGCTTGAACCACTCATTCACATTAATAATTCAGCGAATTATATGCGAAGTTTTGGAATTTACAGTATGGGAAGTTTAGAGTGTTTTTCGGGAAAAATAAATTATTACTGTGAATATGACATGCTCGGTTCCATGTAGAAATGGCTGTAAAATATTTGAGTTATGAAATAATTGCTTTCGCATATTGACATAGTACGCAAATACGAGTTTCATTTGGAGGAAACTTTTTCAGGCTAAAACATCAATCGTTTTCTATGTGGAATTTTATTTACTAATCCGGATAATACAGACAACGGTTTGCATGCAAGCGGGGACATTGGTACACTAGAAAACTTTTCTTGACTGACCATTCACAATTATTGGTGTAAAGTGGCATGTGTAAATACATTATTACGTGTCTGAAAACTTGACAAAATTTCAAGTTAACAATTTTCAAATATATTCGAACATTTCATCTTGGTATCAAAATGGAGTGGGGTTTGACCAATGAGGTGACAAAGTACATGATTCAATGTTCTTATTACTGCTGGGGACCATATCAATGGGATCCAACCAAACGCAGAGTCATTGATGTCAAGAATAAATGGGCTGTGATAAGATGGAGGCTAGGACTCGTCATTACAACAGTTCTTCGCATTTCGGTTGATATAAACATACTAATAGTTTTAACAAGTCAGAAAGTTCAACTTTCCGTTCAACTTTGCTGGCCTGTTCTAATGGCCATAATTTGTGCGTGGAGCCTTTTCTTGGATTGGCACACAGTGTTTAGACGACATGATCTGAGAGTCTTACTGAATGCGGAGTTGTCTTATTTTGAACATTTTATTGGTATGTCACATTTTCTAAATGAGGATACCTTTCCTAGGCCAAATTCCAAAACCAATTATAATCGAGAATGATGTAGTAATATTTGAGTAGAATTATTAGATCTTTGAGTGTCACATGAAAACTAATATGGAAATAATTTCTTAGAAAAGTATTCAAGACACGGCTTCTCAACTGGGCGAAACTGGGCACCCATATTCTTAGGAATGCTGTTCGGTAATTTTATGTTCTTGTCTGTCGGGCTCATAATCGTTTACTTTCTAAATTGTAACCTTCACGTTCTGGCTCCATTGTTTCCAATTTGTTCGGACACTGAGATAAACATTTTTGGAGTATTTCCGACAAGTCATTACTCTGTAGTTCTGGTTTTCATCATGTCATTGGTCGAATTTGCCGTGATGCTGCAGAGTCTCTCTACAACATTCATTTATTTTCTGATTGGTGTTCAATATGCACTGTTAGGACTCAATATCTTCAAAGAATTGCGGTATGTGGTAAAATATTGTGAATGATAAAATATTTCAAATACTCAGAATGTCCGAAATTGACTACAATATTTCATAATCTGTTCAATATCTTCATTCTTATAGATTTGAATCTTCACACCCACGTGGCACATCAGAAGTTTTGAGAACTCATGACAACTGGACCATTTGCTACCGTTGCTTTCAACTCTTTGCAAATGTTGCCGACAAGTGCCTGTTTGATTTCCTTCTACCGGTTGTAGTTACAGTTTCTATGATGCTAAGCATTTTGGTATTTTATGGATTAATTTCATTGGACCTGGACAGAATGGTGATTATTTGTGCCACTGTATACCAATGTATCCTTTTCTCTATGTATTTTTGTGTTTTTGACCGGTTGGGCATGTTCCCAGAAATCTCCAAGGAAATTGTGGACACTTGGAGAATTAACTGTAACACAAAGTATTTACAGGCGCAATTGAGATCAATGGCTCCGGTGAGACTCAAAATAGGAATATTTTTACACTTTGAGCGTCCGACTGTCATTACTGTGTGCGATGTCATTGTTGCTCGTACCGTTGATCTTTTACTTGTGAGCGCAGCATAATTGTACGTGAATTTTGTATTAATTTAGTAAGATTTGGTAAAGTAGTATAAATGATGCTCGAAATGTTTCAAAGATTCAGAATGTCAGAAATTAAGAAAACATTACAAGAACATAACCCTGTAGAGTACATCCTTCTCAATATTTAGCAATCAGTTCCAATACTTGCTTGTTAATTCCGTTCAACCGTTCATACACTAGTGACAGTGACAGTTTTACTGAACAAAACAAAATATGAATATTTTAGAATAAAATTTTTAGAAATTGTGTGATTCTTTCCTTGAGTTCGTCTCTGTTTTTTTCTTGGGTTATCTGGTTATAGTGAAGTCAATAAATCAATACTATAATTCCATCGTCCAAACGGCCGCCTACGTAGCAGCAATAAATCACTAAATAATTACAAGTTACGCTTGGCTCATTTGATTGCTGAACACAACAGTAACATTATGAATTCAAGTCAAATTAAAATCTTAGGCATCAGTAATAATTGTATAAACAAGAATATTTGTTACTTACACAGAGGTAAACATCGTAGCTCATGTTCGATAATTGCTTCAAATTATTAAGTCTATTTATTTTAAGGTTTTAGTAACGACACATCAAGTCACGGCACCAGAAATTGTTCTGCTCAGGTCTACATCATGTTTACGACCAATTTCTTGTAAAGGGAAATTATTAATATAACAGTATTTGCCGAGAGCTTCATTGCCAAAGGAGCATCGAATCAAATTATGCTGACCGTATAAGCGATGGAGTCATGAAGTTAGCGATTCGTTTAGAAATGCGCAGATTCGGTACGTGGTCAAATACGACACACAATGACACAATCACAATAATGCTCATGAGATACAGACAAACATTGAGAAATTATACTTGCTCACATTTAATTATTATTGTATTTTCAATTATTTAAAAAAATATTAAACAAAGTAGTATACAATTAAACACAATTTATAAATTCTATTCTCACAAAGACATTTGAATTGTGTGTATATTAGGAAATAAATACTCATTTTGTGGAAGCAATTGCTTCAAATGCTAATCGAAGTAGATATTGAGAATCCATCAGTGGTTTCGACGGAGACTTGAGTGTATCTTGAAAACATTCAATGCAATCCACTAGAATGGGAATAGCTGCGATAGGATTTTGATCAAATATTAACGTCTTGGCTGATTTTACCTTAGCCAAACATTTTTGAACATGCTTTTTCCTATCACTCCTTTCAAATTTATGTTCACAATTTGGGCATGTCAACTTTTTGTAGTTCCGTTGAATTAACACATGAGGAATATTCTTCGGGCAATTCGGGCATAGAAATTCCAAGTTACCCTTCAAACTTCTGTTGATTTCTTCTTCTATTGTCAAGCATTTATCACTGTATTTCTGCTCGGATGGAAGTACACGTTTTTCATGATTCCCCGCACAGAATTGAATCCTTGCTTTCTTTGCAGAATTTTTATAACAAAATGACATGGTCAATTTATCACCAGCTTTGATGTTCCGAATGGTCACAAAAGCTAATTTCCCATTGGCCAAGGTGACCGGCATTACAGATGGGTTATGTGAGTGACCCACAAGACTAGCCACTGCGTAAAGGGCAAAGATCAACGGTTGGTCATCCACGTGGGCATGATTTCCTCGAACACATTTATTTTTTAATTTCTTAGGATTTTCAGGTAGGCTCCAGATTGGCATCATATTGGCACGGAATGAGTTAACATGTCGAATGAACGTTGACGCAATGAACATCATGAAATCCTTACGTTGAAATCTTGACATGAATTTGTCAAAGAAATCAGTTTTCATATCCAGGATATTTACCAGAACATAAGCAAACCAGGTGTTGATGTTCAATAATTTTGAAGAATTTTTTGATGATCTTAAGTTGTAGATTTGAAAATATGAATTAGACTCATAGCTTTCCCAGGCAAAGTCAAATCTATTGATATCGTATCCGTTTCTATTATCCAGTTCATCATAAAGAGATTGACGGTATAGATAGTCCATGTACTTAGGGCCCGCTTTACAAACTGCTTTCAAAGCAAGAATGAACACAGGCGGGAGACAAATCGCGTGTAAATATGGCAGACATTTACATTCGTATTTATGGCCCATCCTAAAGTCCTCAATCCGACAATCTTCAGAACAATATGATACCTATTATGAGTCAGAGTCACATTAGACTGTACAGGGCAGCCATTTTCCAGGTTTAAGAATTCGAGCAATTGGTGGTGTACTTTACTTACGAATACACATTCGAGACAAGGAGTTAAGCTGTGGGATTCTTTGTAACAACGCCCACAGTGCTTTAGATCCCATCCGAGTGTGTTTGCCAACATCGAGACATAAGGATCTTCAACCATAACGGTAGTGCCTGAAAGCATTGAATTGAGTGTCGAAAAAATAACTGCCCGAAATTTCTTAATCTTGAGTCAATGGTGGTCTACCTGCTTTTAATTCTTGAGTGAAAACTAGAAACCGGCCCTTAACACCCTGAGATCGAATAGCGACGGATTTTGCAGCAGATGGAATTTTTGAATTTGGTATTCTATGGAGTTTAAAGAGTGAGTGAGACTGATAGAGTCGCTGAAGCTCAATCTCAGGGGACTCCTTCTTAGAATATTTATTTATTTTCCGATTGATCCGTTCATGCATTGAATGAACCATGTCCGCTTCCTGTTCCACCGGAATCCAACCTTTCAATTTTCTGAGAATGGAAATGCAGGTAACCACGTCAATCCTAGCAGATTCCCATTCTTTCTTTGCAAATAGAAACCTGGTAATTCAAATAAAATATTTTACTAAATACATTACACTGTATACATTTTATTCATTAGTAATAAAAAAATACTTGGCTCGATCCGCATAGAGTGAAGCCTGCAATGTTTCGGATTGGATTGGTGAAAATGTCAATGCCAAATTACAACATCGAATGGCCAAATCAATATTGAAATAACTGTAAGATTTTTTTGCAAGGCTAATAGCAATAAAGTCAGATTTTGTCAACCCTGGAAAACAATTCAAGCAAAAAACATAACATACATATTCATATTTCTACCTCTTCAGTAAAGACGTTACGTACAGTTATAACATAACCTGGTCATAAAAATATTAATTCAGCTTACATCTGACCATCTTATCCAAGCGCACAAATACAGTCTGGGGAAAACATATGTCTAAAGATATTAGTCGCTCCAAGTGATTATTCTCCGTGAATAATTGATCATCCAGTTCTTTGATGGTGTCAATAACAATTGGTTCCTGAAGTGGATGATTGAACAAACTACCCTCAGACATCATCGTCTTCAAAACTTTTTCAGTTAATTTCTTTTCTTCAGATTCACTCCTCACCTATATTTTGAAATGTAATTAATGATTTTTTAGCTTGACCTCGTAAATGAGGTATGACTTTGTACTCTACAGGTTAAACAAATGGGGAAAAAAATTAAATAAACATGGAACAATTACACTAACGTTCGGGACATTCAGTTTATTTTGCTTACTCCACGAATCCATTCCGTCAGTCGCGACATGATATACGATTGAAGATCGCAACGTCTTCGACACAAGCAAGTCATGGTGGGTGATGATGATGAGTGTGGATATTAGATTCTACAATTGAATTGCAATGTTTTTCGCCACAAAATTCTATTACTGTTCTCCGATGTTCAATATTTAAACTTTTCTCATGTACATCTTTCATTGTTTGACAAACTGTTTGTTAGATTTGAATGGTTCGTTATAATATTCCTGGACAACCATTCCTTGAAGGGGAAATTTGACTATTATGGACTATGGATTATGAATGCCTTATCAAAAAATTAGTCAATGCTGACGAGAAGCCTAAAGCTGGGCCATTTCCGTGGTATCCTTCAAAATGTAGACCTGGAAAGAGTTATCAAAAGCATTCTCGAATCGTACACCCAGAAGGGCTCTGTAAATTGTAAAGGTTTTGAAGGTTTCAACATAGTCTCTGAAGGACAAACGTTATCCAAAATTCCAACTCCTCCCAACATCAGTATCGACAAACGATGAAGTCAAATCTCTGGAGACATCAAAATTAACTCTCTTGTCGTAATCATTGGGCACATTTTGAGTTTATTTCATGTCTACTGTGGTGTGCCTCAATTAATGAAATTAAAGACATTACTTCCTAATTAAGTCTGTCGATATGTTCAGGCAATCACAAATTGTCATTTGTTCAGTCGTGTATGCAAGGAACATTACAAGTTTATTTGGTACATGATGACTTATTTACTGAAAACATAACATCGATTCGTCGGCCCTAAGTTTGGCTTCCTTTCAGTTCAGAAGTTGTTTCCCTAAGGGCATGTCATTAAAAATCTGTATCGATATTCTGCAATTTTTGCTGAAGTTTTAGTTAGTATTTTATTTCTTCTTTGACATTTGGAAAATTGCGTAGCGACATTTCAAACACTGTATAGATCAAGCGAATCAAAATGTTGACAAAAGCAGAGACCAAGATCGCTGATCTCTATGTGGAACTATCTTGTCGACTTTGGCTCAGCCCACTCGATTGGAATTCCAAGACAAAATACGCTCAACCGACAAAATCGAAATGGAAACGACTTTGGACATTAGCCACCTTGATGATAACGGTGTTCTATTTAGGATTCACTGTTTCACGTTTTCCCACCACGCTTTACGAGTATAAAATGTCTACTCGTTTGGATGATGTTATGCTCCACACAATGAAAATCATAACACATTGTTGGATCGGAGTGGTGCAGCTAACCTCACTACTACATGCGGACGATATCCACATATTTCTGAGGCAAATTAAGCAACTCAACCGTAATTACGGTAGGAAGATTTGTGGTTCCTTTATTTTTTTGAATTTAGTAGGTACTGTCTTCTTAGTCTACCTTCCTACTAAGTAGTTGGAACCGCTTTGCATAATATGAAATTATTTTGGCTAGTGTAGTAAGTAGTGTGTCTACACTGATTTACTTCTTATAACCTTTTTTAAATTGAAATTTTAGGTCAAAATCAGTTTGGAAGAGAATTTATGGCTCCGAACTTACGAGAAAAACTTGTTCGTTATCATTGTGTAATGGTGACCTCTTTTTGCATCGCCGCCGTTATTCCCTTCTTAATGAATTCGAAAAGTCCTGCACATCTGTATTTCGCTGTTCCAAACTGTTGGAGATCATGGTGGACACTTCTCTTATTCTGCATTTTCGAATTCTGGAATATATTATCGGCCTTTGGCATATTGAACCAAACAATCGTCACTTCTGTTTGCGTCTACATAAGCAGTGCCAAGTTTTGGTTGAGGTAATTATACTTAACGTAATATCGCTCTACCTTTTTGTGAAATCGATTAAACAATAATTGTACTGTACTTGGTTTAATTACAGCCATAATTGGCCAATCTCACCCGACTCGATTGTTCCGCTGTGTCATGCTTACCGATCGATTTTTATTCTCAATCGGCTCTACAACAATTCATTCTCACGGTTGTATATTCCGATGTGTAAAATTATGGGTGGAGTTACTTCAATGATTTGCATTTATATTTCTGTCAAACTCAGGAGTCATATTAACATTGCGACATACATCGTAGCAGTAAATACTGCACCCATAGCATATATCGGTCTTCTAGTTGGTGCTACATATATGTCGGGTATTTATAACTGCTCCATCCAAATCAAGCAGAAAATGATATGTGGGATTTCAAAGTCTATTATGTGCAGAAATCAAATGGAGACCAATTTAAAGGTCCATGGAAAATCAAAGTATAAAATTAAAAGCAGAATTAATTTATTGACAGTAAACTCTTTGTTACCAATCAAGTGCCAGCTTGGAAGCATGTACTATATGGATAAATCGGCAAAGTGTTCTTTGATTGATTGGCTAATCAATGGTACCACGTTCCTCATCATTACTTATAAGTAGAATAGTAATTAATATAATATGTCATTTTATCTATCATCATCAAAAAATTTTTATCCATAAGAGCTAATGTTAGAATGCTTGATCAGCACTTTGACCCATCACAGGATGACCCTCAGCTAAGAATCTTACAAAGTCGCACCTCCTTCTAGTTCATTAGCTTCATCGTTAGCCATATACAAACCAAGGAGGGCTCGAAGGGTCAACCTGAAATTTCAACATAGTCTCAAAAGGACAAAAATTTCGAAAGACCCAGTTCGTCCCAGCACCCCTTGTGAATTCAACAAACTCGGGTATCAACCAACGATGGAGAAAGTCAAATCTCTGAAGACATCATAATTAGTTGTCATGTCTCTTAAGAAACAACGGGACATTTTCAATTCATTTAATGTCTACTTTGGTGTGCCTTAATTATGGCAATTAAAGACATCAGTTTCCAATTAAGTCTGTCGATATGTTCAGAAAATCAATAACTATTATTTGTTCAGTAATGTACGTAAGGAACATGGCAAGTTTATTTGGTGCATGATGCCTTATTTTAATGAAAGCAGCTCAACGATTCGACGGTCCTACCTTGGCCATTGCTTCAGTCCGAAACACAATTCCCTCATAGCCTGACATTAGAATTTGTTGATATCAATATTCTGATAATTTTTGGCCCAGATACGAGAGAGAAATTAACTTATTAGAACACTGATTTCCAATCGAAGGTTGCCCTAAGACACAGTAGATAAGCCCACACAAATTTTACAAAATAGGCATCTGGTTAAATAATTTTGGGTGTTTAAATAAATAGAATAATAAAAGCTGTTTTTGTTGCATTTGTTTGTCATTTAGTATAGATGATGATGGTGTAGGATTCGGGAGGAACTTTTAAGTGCCGAGAGGACAACTTCATCGCTTAGTGTTGTTGGAAGGTTGAAATTTTTGCGAAACTCTTCAAAGAAAGACGAGAAGTTTTAGTATTCTCTCACTCTCATCTCCTGATTAACAATCCGTTGCGTTGTACATCGCGACATTTCAAACACTGTATAGATCAAGCGAATCAAAATGTTGACAAAAGCAGAGACCAAGATCGCTGATCTCTACGTGGAACTATCTTGTCGACTTTGGCTCAGCCCACTCGATTGGAATTCAAATACAAGATACGCTCAACCGACAAAGTCGAAATGGAAACGACTTTGGACATTAGCCACCTTGATGATAACGGTGTTCTATTTAGGATTCGCTATTTCACGTTTTCCCACCACGTTTCACGAGTACAAAATGTCTACTCGCTTGGATGATGTTATTCTCCACACACTGAAGATCACAACACATTGTTGGATCGGAGTGGTGCAGCTGACCTCACTATTACATGCGGATGATATCCACATGTTTCTGAGGCAAATTAATCTACTCAACCGTAATTACGGTAGGAAGATTTGTAGTTCCTTTATTTTTTTGAATTTAATAGGTATTGTCTTCTTAGTCTACCTTCCTAGTTGGAACTGCTTTGCGTAATATGAAATTATTTTGGCTAGTGTAGTAGTGCGTCTACACTGATTTACTTCTTATAACCTTTTTTAAATTGAAATAGGTCAAAATCAGTTTGGAAGAGAATTTATGGCTCCGAACTTTCGAGAGAAACTCGTTCGTTGTCATTGTGTAATGGTAACCTCTATTTGCGTCGCCGGCATTATTCCCTTCTCAATGAATTCGGAAAGTCCTGGATATCTGTATTCCGCTGTTCCAAACTGTTGGAAATCATGGTGGATACTTCTCATATTCTGCATTTTCGAATTCTGGAATATATTGTCGGCGTTTGGCATATTGAACCAAGCAATCGTCACTTCTGTGTGCGTCTACATAAGCAGTGCCAAGTTTTGGTTGAGGTAATTATACTTAACGTAATATCGCTCTACCTATAAAGTTTTGTGAAATCGATTAAACAATTATTGTAATTGGTCTAATTGCAGCTATAATTGGTCAATCTCACCAGACTCGATTGTGCCGCTGAGTCATGCTTACCGATCGATCTTTATTCTCAATCGGATCTACAACAATTCGTTCTCAGGGTTGTATATTCCGATGTGTAAAATTATGTGTGGAGTGACTTCAATGATTTGCATTTATGTTTCTGTCAAACTCAAGAATCAGCTCAACATTGCGACATATACGCTAACGTTGAATTCCGTACCAGGAACTTATAGCGTTCTTCTTCTTGGAGCAACAGTTATGACAAATGTTTATAACTACTCGATCCAAATCAAGGAGGAAATGATACGTGGGATTGAAAAGTCCATTTTGTGCACAAATCAAATGGAGACGAATTTAAAGGTCCATGGGAAATCCAAGTATAAAAATAAAAGTAGAATTAACACATTAACCGTAAATTCTTTGCTCCCAATCAAGTGTCAGGTAGGAAGCATATATTATATGGATAAATCGGCAAAGTGTTCTTTGATTGATTGGCTAATCAATGGTACCACGTTCCTCATCATTACTTATAAGTAGAATAGTAATTAATATAATATGTCATTTTATCTATCATCATCAAAAAATTTTTATCCATAAGAGCTAATGTTAGAATGCTTGATCAGCACTTTGACCCATCACAGGATGACCCTCAGCTAAGAATCTTACAAAGTCGCACCTCCTTCTAGTTCATTAGCTTCATCCTTAGCCATATACAACCCAAGGAGGGCTCGAAGGGTCAACCTGAAATTTCAACATAGTCTCAAAAGGACAAAAATTTCCCAAAGACCCAGCTCTTCCCAGCACCCCTTGTCGAATTCAACAAACTCGGGTATCAACTAACGATGCAGAAAGTCAAATCTCTGAAGACATCAGAGAGAAAAATCATCATTTATTCATTGAAAATCACTGCCACAACAATAGTGATAGCCTTACGACTCAGTATACAATTAAATTGTGTCTCTTAAGAAACAACGGGACATATTCAATTCATTTAATGTCTACTTTGGTGTGCCTTAATTATGGCAATTAAAGACATCAGTTTCCAATTAAGTCTGTTCAGAAAATCAATAACTATTATTTGTTCAGTAATGTATGTAAGGAACATGACAAGTTCATTTGGTGCATGATGCCTTATTTTAATGAAAGCAGCTCAACGATTCGACGGTCCTACCTTGGCCATTGCTTCAGTCCGAAACACAATTCCCTCATAGCCTGACATTAGAATTTGTTGATATCAATATTCTGATAATTTTTGGCCCAGATACGAGAGAGAAATTCACTTATTAGAACACTGATTTCCAATCGAAGGTTGCCCTAAGACACAGTAGATAAGCCAACACAAATTTTACAAAATAGGCATCTGGTTAAATAATTTTGGGTATTTAAATAAATAGAATAATAAAAGCTGTTTTTGTTGCATGTGTTTGTCATTTAGTATAGATGATGATGGTGTAGGATTCGGGAGGAACCTTTAAGTGCCGAGAGGACAACTTCATCTCTTATTGTTAGTGTTGTTGGAAGGTTGAAATTTTTGCGAAACTCTTCAAAGAAAGACGAGAAGTTTTAGTATTCTCTCACTCTCATCTCCTGATTAACAATCCGTTGCGTTGTACATCGCGACATTTCGAACATTGTACAGATCAAGGGAATCAAAATGTTGACAAAAGCAGAATCTAAAATTATTGATCTCTACGTGGAACTATCTTGTCGACTCTGGCTCAGCCCACTCGATTGGAATCCGGATACAAGACACGCACAACCGACAAAATCCAATTGGAAACGACTTTACACATTAGCCACCTTGATGATAACGGTGGTCTATTTAGGCTTCACAGTTTCACGTTTTACTACCACATATTACGAGTTTAAAATGTCTACTCGTTTGGATGATGTGATTCTCCACACAATGAAGATCATAACACATTGTTACATCGGAGTGGTACAGTTGACCGCACTACTACATGCGGATGATATTCATTTGCTTGTGAGACAAACTCAACTACTCAACCAAAATTATGGTATGAAAATTTGTATTTTGAATGTAGTAGCTATTGTGTTGATTGATCGTCCTAGCTAGTTGAATTATAGGCAATTGAGTTGCCTGAAGTATGAGGTTTTCATGTTTTTCTGTAAATTGAAATTATAGGTGAAAACCATTTCGGAAGAAAATTTATGGCTCCAAATTTTCGTGAAAAACTCGTTCGTTGTGAATGTGCAATGCTAATTGTTTTTTGCGTCTTCATATGTATTCTCTTCATAACAAATTCCCAAAGTCCTGCTTATCTCTACTCGGCTGTACCAAACTGTTGGAGATCGTGGTGGACACTTCCCATATTCTGCAGTTTCGAATTGTGGAATTTATTAACGGGGATAGGGGTATTGAACCAAGTAATCTTCAGTTCTGTGTGTGGCTACATATTAAGTGTTAAGTTTTGGTTGAGGTAAGTAATTGTATCCTTATCTCCCCTCACAATGTATTGTGAAATCCAATTAAACTAATATACTTCGTCTAAATTGCAGCCATAGTTGGTCAATCTCGCCAGACTCGATTGTGCCGCTGAGTCGTGCTTACCAATCGATATTTATTCTCAATCGGCTCTACAACAATTCAATCACAGGGTTGTATGTTCCGATGTGTAAAATTATGGGTGGAGTTGGTTCAATGATTTGCATTTATATTTCTGTCAAACTCAGGAGCCAAATTAACATTGCGACATACATCGTAGCAGTAAATACTGTACCCATAGCATATTTCGCTCTTCTTGTTGGTGCTACATATATGTCGGGTATTTATAACTGCTCCATTCAAATCAAGCAGAAAATGTTACATGGAATTTCGAAGTCTATGTGCACAAATCAAATCCAAAGGAATTTATTCGTCCATGGGAAATCAAAGTATAAAATTAAAAGCATAATTAATTCATTAACAGTAAATTCTTTGCTACCAATCAAGTGTCAGGTTGGAAGCACGTACTATATGGATAATTCGGCTAAGTGTTCTTTGATTGATTGGCTAGTCAATGGTACCACGTTCCTCATCATTACTTATAAGTAGTAATTACTATTAGGGACAATTGATATAAGCTTTTACATCTAGGCTTCTTTGTTAAACGTCAAATGTAACCACATTTTGATAAACTTTATTGAATGATAAATTTTATACTTTTAATCTGAACCCACATGCAAATAATGCAATTTGACATGATTTCTTGTACATCGCATATTGAAATGAACGGGAAAAGTCTTCATGTTGGAAAAATTTCTCGTTTTATATACTACGGTTCTGAAAGGACAGTTGCAGTAAATATTTCTAGAAATAAATAAACTGGATAACATAAAATCCGTCAAGGACTATCAATTACTTGGGGTAACATGGTCTGGTGGACTATCTATAGAGAACAAACATAATAATTTTGAAGTAAGCCTTCCTCTCTAACGAAGAAATCAATTAGACTCAATTACTATCAATTAAATCATACTCCACGTCCACGAGACATAATTATTTCAAAACACACCGCAACATATCCGAGATACAATTCAGAAATTGTTTCTTGTTCACGGGTACATTAATTATTTCCAGACGACTAAGCCGATAAAATCAAAAGCATTATACGTCCATAGTTGTCAATCATTATATTGTAATTTAGGAAATCAACAGAGTAGAATTAGCACAGCCAGAATTCTTTATGATTATAGAATTCCAAATCATAAATACATAACGAACGTCCTTCGGAAAATTGGACTATCTAACGGGATAAAGATGCGGCCGCAAAGGACTTCTTCTTATGTTCCATATGATATACATGCATTTTATGCTTAACTTTTTAGTTGACACGATACGGACGGATCATTTTGCTAGTCCTCTATTAGTTTCTTTTGAAGTTTTGTTACGTGTATTCTCTATTGCGTTTTACTCATAGTATACTGTAAGATACTAGTGCTAAGAAACCTGAAACAATTTTCTGAATTATTCATAGTAATTATTCCATAGACACGTCAACATATGTTGTCAACATGCCATGCTTACCTAGAAATCTCAATGCCAAGGAAAGCCAAACAATTAAGTTGAATTTGATTTAATCTCGGACTTTTTGCAATAACATTGACTGACATACCATGATTCTGTACCCTACCAATTCCATGACCTTTGCGATTCCTGTAACCCTGAAAAGTCTTGACCGAATAAAAAGCTATTACTTATCTATCTATCAAGGAAAAAATAAATTGTGATGTTGAATTATTATTCGCGACTTTAGAATTCATGCACATTGATACTGTTCAAAATTTTATTATTATTTCGAATAGTGCTGTAAATTTTACCAGTTTAGTAAGCTTGTATAAACAGACATAAATGCTTAAATATCATTCCAGGACTGCCACTGCCATTATAAGCATACATGCAAGAAATATGGTTTTCCTGTATTTGGTGCCAGACAGACTGTAGAATTTACTCGAATTCTCAAACCGATCATATCAGTCAATTTAATGTTAATGCATAAATTGCAATAGCGTGCGGTTGATCGGTCGGTGGTCGGCGATCACTTGACAAGGAAATCACTTTTCCTGTAAACATGCAGAATTGCTCGAACATGAAAGTTTAAGTGCAGAGTAAATTTAAATTTCTTCATTACTACGTATGTACATGAATTGTCTGTATGAACAATTATTCACTCGACACGATTTTAACATTACGTATTTTCCTTGTGCACAGCACAGGGCCGGGTATACTTGACTGGAGAATTTCAGGAAAATAATTTAAGAAGCGAAGCCTCAAGGAAAACACTACCAGTTATTTCAACATTGACTTCAAACTGGATTACTTGTGATAGAGAAATATTCTGTCGATTTTACTGACCGGATAAAGTGTAAAAGTTGTTTTCTGTCTTTATCCCCGCCAATTTATTTTGTGACAGTGTTAAGTGTGGCCTGTACTGTAGTGAACGAATATTCGGAAACACCTCTGCTTGAAGGTTGACTTCTACTTCTATTCTACAACTCGTAAATATGTCTTCCTTCCATTTTTGAAAGAATAATTTTAGAATTTAGAAGAAACGGGAATCTCAAAAAATTAACTGAACTGTGGAAGGACATTAACGTTTTAGCAATTATAGTCTCATTTAGGGCATTCTTTGAAACTAGCATGTACTTTTTAAGGTGATTTTTGAAGATCGAATCCAAATTCCCACGAGGCATATCTTTTACTCACTCATCGGCAGTTAGAAAGGCTTTTGTCCTACCAGTACTGTCCACTGAAGCTTAGGTCCGTGCAGGGATTTGCACTATTTGGGCAGAAGCTCCGCCCCCAAAAACTGCTCTGGGCCAATGGGGTTGCACGGCTTCTCATGGCCGTAATAGTTTTTGGGGGGCGGAGCTTTTGCCCAAATAGTGCAAATTCCTGCACGGACCTAAGCTTCAGTGGACAGTATACGTCGTTCATTACTGCAGTATTGAATTGTCCAATCATTTTACCTTTACGAGTTCAAGGGCAGTCAGCTGTTATCTTCAGATACTAGACAACGCAGCCAATTTTTAAGGAAACCGAATTCCCTTCGAATAGAAGATAATTTATTCGCATGTCTGGTCTGGTGCATAAATACCATACATACATAGCATACCTTACCGAAAAATCGTAGCAGTGCAGTGGAATGAAATGAAATGTAATGTAATACAAAAGCATTACTGTCCGTTCCTGAACCTCAAGAAATCGAATAATTGTTAAATCGATTATGCATGTTCTCAGATGCTCTGAGAGCTTGACCTTCATCTTCACAAATCACATTCCTGAATCATTCCATACCAATCCCAGAAAAAAAACTGTCAGGCCGATGTCAGACCAGATAACTCCAGACGTATAGGATTTAAATACCCACTCTATTGCAGACGAGTTTTAAACTTAATTAACTAAAAATTGGACGTTGAGTTCAACTGCAACTGAAATTCTGTTTCTCTTGCAGGTTCTGTCCGACAAGAAAACATTCCATAACAATATCAGCCTCATCGCTTGGAAACATTTATAATTTGTGATGAACCGGAACATCCATTTTCGGCCACGGATACCATACTTTGTAGATGTTGGTCTACATCGAAATAGACTGCAGCCGAACACTTTGACCCGAGGTCGAACTCCAAGAGCATACCTTCGGAATCGAACCAAATATTATGACCATGATCGCCCATCAATGGCCGAACAAGACATGTCATGTGAATTTTGGAAAAATAGAGTGAGCAGAAACTCAAGCGATCAAATCGATCCATGTAGCAATTTTAATGTCTACGAAAGTACAGAACATCCATATCCTGTTCAGCCAGCTGATTCAGATTTTATAGACATTGAAGACGACAGAGTTGAGGAGACACATTTTGAATCGTGGGAGAATGAAGTTAAAAAACGGGAAAGAATTTGGGAAGAAGGATATTTAAGAAACAAGGTTGTATCGAAAGAAGTGAAGGCCTCGACCTATTCCGAAAAATTACTAACACCAGCTGAATTGAATAAAACTAAAAATAATGGTTCGGGTAATTCAATTCCTGAAGTACCACGTGCTGTCGTTGTCAAGTTAAACCGCAAGGATAAATCCCAATCAGTTTCAATGAGTTACCCACCTTCAACAAGTATCTCAACAGACATTACACAAGTTTCTGAAATAAAAATGGACACTAATGAATCTAACTATTCAACTGATTCGGTGAGAAATGTGGAAATGTCAATTCCAATTCGTAACGAGGAGAGAAGAAATCTTTTATCTTTGACCGAACCAATAATAGAGAATAAGTGTGAAGAAATATCTAGAATACCAGAAACTCTGATGACCGTATCAGTGAAACTGGAAAAGTTTGACCCATCTTACTTGGATTCAGAAAATTTTAATTCGAGCATAACCGACGTTACGAACACTATCACTGCGGAAGGAACGCAGGATCCGGAAATTGCAGACAATGTCTCCTACTCTTCTGTTGCCATCAAGATAGAGAAACTGCACAAAGCCAGACAAATTTCAACACTGGAGGACAACTTAGATTTAGATTATGAACCAATTGACAGTTCAGAGAGTGAATTTAATGTATTCGAGTCGAACACTGAAGCTGGAACTGCCGTATCAAATTATGATTGCGATGACTGCTGGATAGAAAAAGTTATCACGCCGCCGATCTCTAATCAAATTTCTTGGTCCAATGAAAACACAAAATCATATAGGCCAGGTTGTCTTCGAGTTCTAGAAATGTATCACCACTCCAACGATTCAATACCAATTTCAGATACTCTTCCATTTCAACAAAGGAAACAAAAACATAAACTTGACCGCTGTATTAGAATTGAGCTTCAGAGAATCGACAGTTCTCACGGGATTCTAAAAACAAGCAAAAATATTCTTGTCAATCCCAAAAACGGTTTTAAGGCTAATAATCCTTTAGAAAATCTGAATTCAGATGCTAGAACACCAACACCTGATCAAAACGTGACTCTTCCAATTGAATTTGACAAATCTGACCAGTCCGAAACGATTTCCACATCCCCAAAAGACATTGCACCCGAATATACTAGAAATGTTAACAGTAGCATTGTGAATAATAAATTAATGAAATCAGCCCGACTAGAAGCTACACATAAAAATGGAGAAGAAACAGTACATGAAGAAATGCGAGAGACGATCAAAAAAGTTTCCCCGACATCATTTCCGGCTGAAGGACTGATTCAAAATTTGTCGGTTGGGTCTGAAGCTGAAAATCATAAAACCACAGAATCGACCGTTTTGGTCAATACTGACGTCCAAGTTCCTGAAAGAGGAAATACCCCACCCTTGCCACGTGTTTCAATAAAAAATCAAGAGAACTTTAAGGCAGCCGAGAATAGGCCGGAATCAGGAATCGGAAATCAAGAAATAATTTCGAATTCTTCAATTCTTGAATTATCCAAAACCACAGCCAAGATTTCAAACGAAATTCGGGGCAAACGTGGTCCTAATCTGTCTGGAGCGAGAACAAAATATGACAAATCTTCACAGAGATTGGAAAAACTAAATTCGTCAATACTGGGCAAATCGATATCAACAGTTGGCCAGAAATCACAATCAGAACTCAGAAAACCAGAAAAGAGTTCAATTAATAATCGTGAGAGAAATGTTAATTCTTCCAGAGATCGAACAAAATGTTTCAGAAATGAAACGCGTACTAAGAATCAAAGGTTAAATGAAGAAGTATGCCGAAACAATCGAGACTCTTCGAATTTCTTACAGCAGAGTGTCGAGCCGTCCGCGTCCTCGTACATGAAATATCCAACCAACAATTTATCCCCGCAGAATCAAACTCTCTCATATGAAGGAGTCAAATTTGTATCGACGGCAAGAATAATTGCACGTCAGCGCGAGCTTGACGAACGGGAGAGGAATCTCAGGGAACAACAATTAAAACTAAATGCCATAATGGCAGAAATGCGACAACCGATTTATTATGAACCAAGACCCCCCATTGATCCAGCCGCTCATTTTGCCAGTCCAAATAATTATTCATTTGAAAGACACGGATCCAAATCAAATGAGTTTTTTGGGCATTCTAATTTGCCTGAGCAAATCCCATTTGATTCACCATATCTGCCTTGTATGCCCCAAAATGAACGATTCGTGAGGCTTCGTGGTGCAGAGCAATCTCCCAATCCATGGAATTTTGAAAACCATTGCCAGAATTTGGACGGGACAAGAGATCATTCCAATTATTCGGAGAGATTTCTTGAGCCTCAAATAAATGAGCCATTTCAGAGAAATTCCGAGATGGGGCCATGGTCCTGGACAAACAACATGGCCGGAGATGAATTTGATGAACGCAGATTTTCTACGTTTTCCAATTTCCAACCTCGAGCTACACGTAAAAAATTCAACAAAAGGTAGGTAAGTTACCATTTTTCATTTTTTTTATATGTTAGGAATGCGGAAACTTATTTAAGCCTTGAGATTAAAGCGCTGGGCAAAATTCTCGTGTTCTAATAAATTCTAAATAAATATAAAATTTTGTATTTCAAAAATAATTCGAAAAATGATGTATTTAGTATTCTGACTCTTCGGCATTTTTTGTATTTTTGCACTTGCAAATGTATTTTGCAATTTGAAGTTGTATTCTCAACACTATTATGTCGGAAGTTTCACTTCTGTATTTTCAAAGCAGTTTTCCGGAAAAGTGTATTTTTGTACTTTTGACCGATCCATGCATTTTGTATTTTCAATTCCCAAAGAGAACTACATTTATTTTGTGCAACCTAGTAAAATTCAAGGAGCCCAATTACATTCTAAATTAAACAACTTTAAATTATTAATTAAAGTTGTATTTTCCAGAAATAAGTTGCACCCTAAGCCAGGGCAGCCGATCAAGGAAGAATCTCCAGTGCGTCATCAGTTTTTATCATCAGAACCTCCATCCAGTCGAAGAAAAACAATCTGCACAGTGTGTCATGTTCCAGGTCACCCTACAAGTATATGTCGTTACCGGAAGAAGTGGAAACTACCATTTCGACAATCTTAATGCCAGGACTACTGGTACAACTTTACCTTGGCCCAAGAACATAGATCTTTGCAGAATGAACCAATTGTTAGAATTAACCAGAATTCCAATATTGAACTGATAGCCGTTCAATACTTGATTCAATTAGCATTCTGTGTTCGTGTTGGGAATTACACTTCATAGTTTGTTGTGTTTTCAAACTAATAAATGTCTTTGCACTGGACTTACTGCTGTACCCAAAATTAGAAATTCAAGTACACACCTCGTCTAGGCATTTGTTGCCTAATTTTTGTAATCAATTACTTAACATCTAATCATCTAAATAGTTTATCTATCTCTATTTAATAAATCAATTCCTACGAAGACCCACATAATTTTTGTCCGTGGAAACTCTCGGGTTGAATTATATTTTTAGGAGAAACGCACAGCACAGGAATAACATTACCCATTTTTACAAATGCGTCTGGTCTGGTAACAATGAACCTTGTTTGTCCAACCAGAGATATTTTTGTTTTTTCATGTATGCAATAGTAATACACGTACGAGTCAAGAATCTCAGAAAAGGACGTATTTACAATGGTCCAATACATAATGTCTCGAGACTTGAGCTGATTCCGGGTATTGTAGTCATTTGTAGTTAACTGAGCTGAATGATTGGTATGTGTAATATACAATGTGTGTATGGGATGACAATGTGCCACATTTTCATTTGACTAGGAGACTTGAACCTTTTCAAGATCTTTCGTCTGCCTGCTTGCTATCATTAAAGTTGTGAACTTGGCCATATGGATACAATAGTTTTGGTTAAAACTTCTACTTCCGTTCTGACTGTGTGATGCGTTGCTTCTGTGTCTCAAGGAAAGGCGAAAACGTTTTGCAGTTAGTTCTAGACATTAGACCAGAGTAGTTTGTTCAAAAGAATCGACATTGACATTAATACCCCATTTTAAAATTGAGACAGCGAGATAAACATGTAGTTAAATACATTTCCTTAAAATGAACTCCTAATACAATGACTGTTAGAATTGTTTTCCTCTTTACAGTACATATGCAGTGAGTGTGTTGAGTGTTGTTCAAATTAAATTCGAGTGTCGAATTTACCATTATGCTTATGTTGTTGAAGTGTTTGAATAAATTGAAATTAATCAATGGTGAAAACCAAACCTGACTATTGTGAATTTTGTGAATGCTTTTGACAAATGGAATTCATTCAATGCAGTGAGAATCTTGAATTACTAGAGCTCTGAAATTTTTTTAAAAAAAAATATTATTTACATTTTGGAACGTTTATTGTAATTACTATCAATTGTGAAGAAAAGTGTTCAATGTTGAGTGTTAGTGTGGGAGAATCCATTTCAAACTTGCAACTTTAAAAGATCTACTACACAGGTATTGACTGACATAAGAAATGTCTTCCATTGTGTAGATATGTCATATAGAGAAAAGAGTGAAGAACCCCGTAGTAAATTATCTGTTATTTTTCAAAGAAAAACTTCAGAACTTTCCAAATAGTGAGCCATTTTTGCGATCGGACAATTCTTTCAAAAAATACTAAGGTCAGTCTTCAGTCAGGGTGCATTTGATGGTCGGTGATCATACTATAGTATTAGTACTCGTACACATAATACATTCTTCGCTATATTAAAATTGTTATTTGTCGAGTTAAAAATCGCAATAATGTTGACCAGGTTTGATCGGGTCGTGTCAGTTCAAATAAGTTTACTCTATTTTCATATTACCAGAAAACAGGATTACGAGTAAATGGGAAAAGAAATTAAACACAATGACATCCGTTGTTTTCTAAATTGAAACAATTATTACATTACTGTCGAGAAACAACAAACAGAGTGGAAATTAGGTCGAAATTAAATATTCAGTCTGAAATTAGCTACTAAATCTGTTATCCAAGCGCAACTCACCCCCACTCACTCATCATATTGTTTTTCCATAAATATAAAATCTAAAAGTAGGTTGTAGAGCTGGCGAGTTGATAAATTATGGACAAGAACGAAAATGCCGGGGTGAGTCATGAAGAAGGCATACAAAGTCAATCTGTCTTTATAACAAAGTACTGCTCTTTTACAAGCAGTCCTAAATGGAATATCATATTTGACAATCAATAATTGTGTGAATACAATGGGGGTTAGCTTAGTTTTCTAATGAAGAACAACAATAACAAAATATTGTTGTGGTGTTAGTAATATCACTCGGGGTACCCCTTCCTGTCTAACACTATCTGACTTCCGTGCATGTGAATTTAATCAACATTAGATAGACACACAAATATGTTACGTTACATCCGTTCTTCTACGTGTACCAATCAAATCGCATAGGTCAGTTTGAGATGTCATTAGCCATAAACATAACTTACATAACTTATGAAGTACCTAATGTGTTTGTTTCGTATCGCTCCCTGAAGCCTATGGGCTAGACTCAGATAACATTTTGTTCAAGTGTTGACCAATTCCAGAGGTTATCGGTTACATGTAAATTCTCACACACTACATAAAACAAACAACACTGTCTCTCTTTCCAGCTCAGTCAGTACAGTACGCAAACTAATACGGAGTTAATCAATTCGGATAAAATACAGTCTCCATAAGCGTTATCGTGATTATATTATAATCACCCCACCAGACGAGACTCATTAAATTTCAATTCCACTCTTTGTGGTTCGAATATTTTCAAAGAATATAATAGTTTATAATGGTTAGTTCCTTCTCATTCACTATCGAGCCGGAATATAAACTACGTGTGGTGGTTATTCAACAAACTGATTTATATAGTTGAAATTAAGAACTTAAATTCTTTGAAAATTTAAGATATCACCAATATTTTGAAATTCTACACAAAACCGTACAAAATGGGAAGATAAATTCAGTACTGGTAGTGATCCTTTTTCAGTTCACCAGTCATATTAAGTACAAAACAGTTCGAAAATTAATTTGCAAAGAATAACATGGAATATTTCTTAAACAGGTGTCAAGTGTTGATGGAAACGACATTTTAAAGGACCAATTAAATTTGTAAAGATGAATCAAAATTTGCAACAAGAATGTCCATCGCCACAGCTGCAACCTATCACTAGCTCCTATTACGGGAACAATACCCACCCCGCCGCAGGAATGTATCCTTCACAAGTCAGTCAGATTGGTCACCCAGAGTTCCGTGACCTCCATCCAATGGAACCTGTTAATTCGTTGGCTTTCAATCCTGGTGCTCCAACTTGGCACCCCCAATATGGACATCCTTACTGGAGCCAATATCAAATTCCATATCCTCACTATCAATTTCCAAATCAGAATTTCCCAATTTATCCACAGACAAGTTTTAAACAAGAAATCCCAACCAATCAAACCAGCAATTTGACTTTGACTGGAAATTTTGGTGGAACAAATGAGCAAGTTCCGAACACAGAATATTGTACACCTGAACCCAAAATTTTAAAAAATTCCGAAGATGAAAGTTGTGCGGAATTGGCAAAAGAAGATAATGTTCGACCTGTAAAAATGTTCTTTGGATTTGTGACATCATTAGATGGTGATCTTGGCTGCATTGACAAAGATGTGTTCTTTCACGCCAGGTAACTAATTTTGTTATTAGAATTATTCAAACTTACCATAATACAGTTCATGGTAGGATAACAAGCTATTCTTATACTTCAATATAACGTGGGTTCTTGACATTTAGGGCACATGGTGTTGTATTCCCATCGCTGTTATGGTCAAAACATGCAAGAAAATGTTACGAAATATTTTTCTCTAAAATCGAGTTTTGCTTACTTTATATTTCAGTGTCTTGAAAGGACCAATGAAACCAAAAACTGGTGACTTCGTCGTAGTCAAAGCAGAGTCGGTTCAGAATATGCCGACTTTTAAATGGAATGCAAAGGAAGTTCAAGTCCTGGACAAAAGTTTTAGTACCCTCGACACCAGACTCCAAAGCTCACCACAACTACAATCACCCGCTTTGTGCCAAAATGTTTCAAAATCTTCCAGTTCAGAGTGTGCAGATTCAGATACAGGACTTCCCTCAGAAATGTCAAAAACAAGTGAGTTCAGTTCAAATGGTCACAAGCGTAAATCTTGTGATTTGCCGGACATGTCAGACGATATTCAAATTCTTAAAAAGAGTGACAGCCCAGAAATTATTGACTGTGTAACATCAGAAAATAAAATCCAGGATCCAAAGAATTTAGCAGTGTCTGATAATAATCAGCAGAATATCTGCCAAAGCACATATTCAGATCCAAATCAACTGAATAATGTTCCAATCCAGTTATTCGGAGTTAGTAAAATTAAAACTGAGAAAATGGACGCATTCCAGGAAAATGTTTTGAATGAGGTTACCGCTAAATCCGAATCGTTAGCAATACCGACCGTAATCGTGATCACAAAAATTAAAACTGAAAAGTGTGATCAGAAATCAGACAAGGAAACAGGAGTCAAACTCGTTGGAAATTTTACGGAGCCAATTGAAAAAGATAAGTCAAATGATAACCTAAATTTTGGAACTAAAATGATCTGTGAAAATGTGATCGAAGATCCTCAGGAAAAAGATGTGCAACTTTCAACACCAAATTCCTCATTATGTATAAAAATTCCACTCAGCTCAATTTCGATCAAGAAGGAAAAGATCGACAAAAGCAGGGAAAGCACGAAAAGCAGGGATGAGGATTTCGTAGAATGTATCACCAGTGAAGAATCGTCCAACGATTCGATACTCGTCACTAAAACCAAAACCGAAAAATGTGATCCAATACCTGATGAGGAGATGGCAATTGAACCAGTCGAAAACTCTGTCTCACAAGAACCATTTATAAACTCATTCAATTCTTCAGTGGATTTAACAAATATTGATGATCAAACCCAATGCGCTAGTCCAATCGTGAAATTTGCACTGACCAACCGTAAAAATGATGCACTTCCACCTTGTAATCTTCGGTTTAGTCAGGTTAATAAAAGTGGCGAAAGAAATTCTGAGAAACAAAATGACCCAAGTTCCGATGTAAATGCAGCGGAACAATCTGATCAGATTTCGTGTATGAATAGTTCGAGAACTGAATACAAGCCAAAATCGGCCAAACAAGAGCAAGACAAAATAAATATTTCAAATCCAACACATTCAAACGAAGCCCAATTGGATTTGGAAGGCCGTCTGAGAAACATTGTGAGCAACAAGGGAACCCCTGATGGCAATAGCAATAGCAATGCGTGTTATAACAATGAAGCCAAGCATTCCAAATCGCAATTACAGGAAATCGACTCGACAGATGAATCAGATGCAGAAAAGTCCAATCGGTATTCTTATGAAAGATATGAAAGGCGAAGGAAACCGCGATCGTCATCGTCTTCATCAACAGGTTTCCGTGTTGAGAAATTTCGTGGCCCAACTTGTAGCACTTGTGGTAAAGTTGGCCATCGGGGAAGTGTTTGCTTTCAACGAAAGCGAGAGCCGAATAAGGTGTGTTTTTATTGTGGCAGGAGTACCCATCCTGAAAATGAGTGTTGGACTCGGCTTGCGTGCAAGAGATGTGGCAAAAAAGGTCATCCAGCTTGGAAATGCCGGGCCCGTCCTTAACCGTAATGGAACTTGGAGTGTACGTTTACGGATGTCATAAAATTAAATTAGCCATAAAAAAATAGAATTTTTAGAAGAGAGATAACAATATTTTTACTTTTTTAGGAAGCAAACTGGAGCTGTATTATTCCAGAGTTTATTTTTTAATTGTCGATATTATTGAGTTTGAAAACTATGCAGGACATTGTATTGTTGAGTTCTTGAATGGATATATCTGAATCGGATGCCCTATTCTTGTAAAAAAAATTATTTCGAGCTTTCGGAACACAGCTGGATCCTTCCTCAGGATTTTTTCCATTTGAAATTGGAGTATTTATTAGTCGACCACTTGCTATTTGCATTCTACTTTTATTTTTCATAGTTAGTAGCGTAGATATAAAATTACAAATTATTTTACTCAGCAATCATTACCAAATCATCAAAATCTCAGTTGTACCATTAATTTAGATTCGGACTTCCTTTCTTTGTGCTTGTTGTATTGTACAAGCGCCCCCTTTAGTTGAACATTTTTGCTTAAGATTTGATTGAGTTGTCCATAACTTTGGAGTTTAAAAATTTAACACTAACTTGGATTTTTTTTAACCTAGTCTGACACAGATGGAATTCACTGTAAACAAAACTGTGTACATTTGTTAATAACTATTTTTTTATTCTTTATGCTCTGTGGCGTGTTCTAAGTCTTAATTTTAAATTATTTAACTTATTTGTAGTTCGAAACTTTTTGCCGAAGAGTTGAAATTCTATAATTTTCATAAAGCGGATACAAATTTTTATCAAAATTTATGTGTAATTATCTTTATAGAATTATATATTCTGTGTAGGAAATTTTATATGTACAGTCAGCCCTGTTTACGGCACATTTAGTTTTATTACATTACATAGAATTGATTAGGTAAATTGAGAATCCTCAAACAGGTGGCTGTTTTTTATTTATTTGTAATATTCTCATTCTATCAGTTCATGTAGTACACGAAGTAAACAATGATCTTAATTAAACCTCGTTATGTTTGAAAAGTCAAGTCTAAAAGTGCTTCGGTCGTTCATTCTTGAGTTTTTGACACATGTGTACTTTACTTTGGCAAGTTTAACCTTCAAGGTTTCCACTTGAATGAGCTGAAAATACTTAAATATTTACAACTCAATAAAATTAAGTTTGTCGAGCTCAGGGATGTGAGTGGTTTGTTGTGACATAAAACGACCTGAGGTTCCCCACTAACTTTATGACCCTTATTTGAATTCTCCTTTACACTCACTCTGGCTGCTACTTATTTTTATCTGTAATGAAAAAATCTTCACGACCTAACTTTGCTCAGGATTTGTCTTAGGTTGGGTTGAAAGTTCAAATGTCAACCAAATGCAAACAGAAATGACATCATCATACTCTTTCAGAGAAAATGGACAAGTGAGGATATCAGAGACTCTGTGAGTAATTAGTCACACTTAACTAGACAAAGAGATAAAGTGACATTGTTCTTATCTTCATGTCTCGGATCTCTTCACCCGGCACCCATGCCAGCCGAGAGTAAAATCAGGCGTGTTGTTTTAGGAGTTCTGTTCATTAGTAGCCCTGGTTTTGCAGATTAAGCTGTATTTTTCTGCTTAGCAGTGGCTTGGGCTTTAGAATGAGAATGGAGATCCTGGTTAAACTGGCTAAACAGAAAGGCAGAAACAATTTTATATTACAAAAACAGAATCGCTGATTCATCCATCAAATTCCGTGAGTCAACCAAGTCCCTTTGGTTCCCGTTTTAGAACATTGTACTGAAACCTTAATTGAAATCCTACGTTTTTGGCTACTTTTTGAAGATAAATCCAAAGATAAGTTTGTCTCTGTAAACAAGTCAGTTGAAATAGATTCATCCAGAATTTTAGCCGTCGTGGTTTAGATTCTACATGAGGGTTTCCTCGTGAACTGTTTTATTGTAGTTCCCTGCACGTTACAATTACAACACGCTGGACGGACAAACAAAATTTTATGAGAGGATCCGAAAACTGAACATTCTAAAAAATCTCTCGGGTCCATGTAATGAAAATTGTCAACCTAAAAGAGGGCAAAAAATATTTATGTGTGTGACCCTTTTTAATTTTGACTTTTTGTAGTACTACCTAACCTACCGTCTTAAGATGAAAAGATGTGGATTGTGACATTGCATTGCACTGCGGGTTGCTCAAATGAAGTTTATGGCTTCACTTTGCAGATGCAGAACACTTGACACTTGTATTGTAATGTGAGAATGTGACACCCCTTACGGCTACTTAACACTTGCATCTATTTTTATTGGAGTACTAGGACGTAAACATACAAGAGTTTGGTTCGGACAATTGACTAGAACAGTTCATTTTCCTCCAAGAAATTATTCAAAGTAAAATTTGAAGTAAGTGCATGTGAACATTTTTTTCTATCAAGAACAAAAACTGGTTGATTCTTTGTTCACGTATTTTTAACAAGGAAAGTTTTATTAAATTAAATTGCAAAATGTGACATTTGGCATTGGAAGAAATTGGATTTATGTAGGACAGAAAGTGCATTACGACTTGGCGCTGGCATTGAGACGAATTAGCATGAGTTTCGTCGAGTAGCCGGAAACACAGATAAGGAGAGCTATGAGGAAAAGTTGAAGACAATTTCTATAGATAATGGGTTTTACTGGACTGTGAAAATTCAACACGTAACGAAAGACAAAAAATTTCATAAGTAAAACAATTTCAGAAAACTGAAGGAAGAAAAATAATCATTTCAAGAAATTCTTGTGTTTTGGAGATTTCGGACAGATTCAAAATAGAGAAAAAACCATACAAACTGTAATGTATTGTGATTGTGAGAAATACATTGAATAACTAAATTGAACCTAATTGTGACGTGGGATAGTGAGTACGATGAAATTGAAAAATTGACTCGATTGAAAGCATCACAATAAATAGGATTGTCAACGTGAAAAATTTGATACTTTCGAAAAAGGACTGTGGAATAATCTGGATGAAAACCGTCAAGAAATATTGGAATAAATATTCAGGCTGAATATTTTTTTTTTGCAATTCTGGACTTTTGGTGAGCAGAATCTCTGATGATCACAATCGTATGAGTGACTCAACGATTTCAACTTTATAAATTAAAGTAAAGTAATATTAATTTTAAATAAATCAGGTGGTGGTTTCCAGGTGTTAAAACAATTCATAAAGTATGTGCTCATTTAATTGTACCTTTACTGGAAGAGACGTTAGTAAAAAAATGTAAGCGATGCGATGTACGGAGGAAAGATTGTCTTGATATTGTATTGTAACAAGGGCAATCTACCTTTGAATAATGATAGAGACAGTACCATCCCATGTTAATTCGATATTTACATGATTCGATTCAATTTGCTCTGACGGATAGTGCAAGGTGGTTCCTCTAAAGAGATTTATCTCGGTCGGAGGTTTTTCCCTACTACTAGGGTTATCTTCCCTAGGTCAATTGGAAAACAAGACCATCTATGTAAAAATACACTGTGCTGTTTGACAATGGCTTACAGTTAATGTCAATTAATGTGTGTGTTTCTACAGCATTGCCTCACACGAGTGCATGGTTGATGAATTTTTCTTTCGATTGGAAGTAAAGAAAATAATAAATTACACCAAAAATGTAAAGTTGAATGGAGATCAAAATTGGTAACTTGAACAGGATTGGATTAAGAATAACAAAATAAGCATATTTTCATTCTGCCATGTCCCAACACCAAGTTAGTGTGAAATTGAAATTGCAAGGGAGCAGAACCTGATGAAAACGAAGTTGTGTCAGACAATTAGGCTCTGTGTGTAAATACAGAATATTTGAAAGAACCGTAAAAAAATTACAAACATGATTATAACTGTGAATAGAAAATGAGTCAGGATATATTAAACCACCATCATTCTTAATTGTGTTGGAAAGTAAATGACCAGACCCACGATGTTCAGTCAGTCACATCTGGAGTCGGGTTTTAGATTCGTAGCACATTATACGTACTGTATGTGGTTGCTCACTGTGTCTCACAATAAGATGTGAAATGTGGAACATGGGAAGATCGTGAGAACCTGAGACAATTTTAAGCGAGCTATGGTACTTGGACATCGGAGATGAATTTTGCAAGATGTTTGGTAGAACAGGTTCGTTTTTTGGAAGTGGTAATAAATATCACGAACGAGTAAACCTGGAAATGTAATTGGAGAATTTGGGTAAAATGTTGACGAATTAATCATCCGTAGAAAATTGCAAGATTAATCATCAAGGCAGGGATTAACAATTTTAATAAAATTGAGTAATATGCAGTCAATGTTTTTTGACCTCAGGAAATGACAGTGCTTAACGTTCTGTCAATTATATGTTTAGCATATATTCGAACAAAAAAATAAATAAAGTTTGTTTAGAAACTCGGCCTACTGATGGCTACGGGATCATGTAAAAAGTACACATCTTATCTCAGTCAGTTTTTCCCATTTCAGCCGTGCACGGATTGAGAATATATGCACAGGGAGATCTGAATACGGACACTACTGAGATTCAAATTAAAGTAGAGAATTCAGCGTAGTATTAACTGTTTGAAATAATGAGCACAAGATTTTAACGAATACGTAAGTACAACGGGTCAATTTCTTTTTAACTGATTGGCCGGAACACAAAAACAGTATTCTTTCATCTCGTTCCAGAGACAGTCAATTTTGAAAAGCAACAGCCAGTCCGTTTGAAATCTTATCATACTAATATAGTGCGAATTTTGATAGTTATAGTATATTTCAAAATCAAAGGAATTCCGTAGTGATAAAATACCGAAAGCCTTGAAAATACATTGCATTTTCTAATGGGAGAGTCTTCTCAGGGTAGTCTGAATATGTTGCGGAACAATCAGAATTTTAATAGATTTATAGCAAGCACTTTATCGAAAGTTTAGTAAAGTAACTAAAATATTCTCATACAGAAACGTATTGAGAACTGACAGATATTGAAAAATATTGAAAAATCAATCGTCAGTTGGAAGTGATATGTAAATTAGAATTTTATTTCGTGAAGGATTATTTTAATGAGTTTAGGCAGAAAACTGCACAAGTTTATTCAGATAAAATTGATCAGTAGAAAACTGGAACGCAATGGTATGGAATGGAATATCAGACAGTCATAATTCATGTAAACTATGTACTTTAAATGTGTAATTTTATTCCCAATAAGGGGAAGCAAATTAGCAAACGAGGTAGATAGAAAAAAAAAGTCTCTTATCAACAGGTATCTGATGAAATTGACCTTATTCTGAAGAACTAACACAGACCAACAGTATCTACAAAATGAATCAAGACTTCCAACAAGGATTTTTACCTCCAACGCAACAGTACTACACATTGAATGTCCCAAGGATGTACCCTCCACAACCCAATCAGATTGGTCACCCCGAATACTGTGACCTCCACCCAATGGAATATATAAATACGTTATCACCAGCGCCTAATGGACCAACATGGTCCTCAAATGTAAACGGGTATTGGATTCAGAATCAAATTCCATATGGTCACAGTACGTCACTTCCCAACCCCCCAAATCTTCATTCCTCCGTATCTGATCAAAATGTCAATTTTGAATCTATTGGAAATGCTGAGGAAAAAGCATCTACTAACGTTGTCCACGCTGAAAATGTCCAACCCAGATTTTTCACGGGATATGTGACATCTTTAGAGGGGGACATTGGAGTGATTGACAAGGAGGTTTTCTTTCATGCCAGGTAACGAATGTGTTTATTGCTGAAATGTGGTCATATTGAGGAAGAGATATCTTAGAAGTAATAAGGGTGTGTGAATTTCAGTATAATTTCTCTGATCTCCTACTGGATTTATCTAAAGTTTATCCACAATATGAGGAAAATCAAACTTTGAAAAATATTCGATTACATTTGAGTAATTGACAGCAATTTTAAATTATTTCTAATTGTGCTGTCCTTTCGATTCATTAATTACGATATTGTGCCTGCGGTATGGGCGGCGCAGATTGATTTTAGCAGCACATCGTAATTTATCGTATAATTTTTTACTGTGGAATTTTTATGTAGACACTTTCAAACGGGCTGGCTATATAATGAGAATGTGTTCTTTGTATTTTAGTGCTGTAAAGGGACCATTAAAGCCGAAGATAGGAGACTATGTGCTGGGAAAAGCAGAGTCGCTCAAAACTATGCCTGGTGTCAAGTGGAACGCCAAAGAAGTCCAAGTCTTGGACAAAACCTTTAGTTCGATCACGACAGATCAAATTCAACCAATTCTGCCTGAAAGCTCAAGCGTTCCGAAAGCAAAATCCTCTAAAGAAAGTGAAGACAATTTAAAGCATTCCGGAACAAAACTTTCTGAAAAAAAATCAGAACCACGAACTGTGTCCTCCTCCAGATCTGGTGATTCCAAATCAGACACCCGCAAACGTAAATCCAATGGAGATCACAGCAGTGGCAATGAGAGAAGTGGAAGGTCAAGTAAAAGAAATGACAATGGAAGGGGTCACAGGTCACATTCAAAAGACCGGGAATTCTCTAGAAAAAGATCAGAAGAAACGAAGAAATTGGAAAAACCTAAGAGGTCAAAAGAATGTAGATCAGAAGAACCCAAGAAATCTAACCGTCCAGTAGACGATTCCAAATCAAGACGCGAAAAAGAAACGCCTATTTTGCGGAAAGTTAGTCAAGGCGTCGGAAGTAGAAGTCGTACTTCTATAGAGATAAATTTTCCCAATGAATTTGCAAGGAAATCCTCTTCTGCCAGGAATTTAACCAAAACAACTAAAACTCATGAATCGTCAAAAAGTAACAAGACAGTCCAAGGTCAGGTACTAGTAACAAATTCAAACCTAATTCAGAACACGGAAAGTGTCCCTGAGAATGTTTTGAGTGAAATCTCTAAAGAATGTGGAGCCGAAACGCCAGAGATTTCTCCCGTCATCACAAAAATTACTTGTGATGTTCAGAATCCAGAAGAAAAAATGGTTGAAAGTTCACCACCCGTAGAATCGACCGAACCCAGTAATACTGAAGAAAAGGAAAAATTTTACCAAAGTTTAATTTTTGGGAATAAACTGTGCCCACCTACCAATGCAAGTGGTACAGGTGTCATTCAAAATCCTGAAAACGAGCAAAGTGTGACCCAAAATTCTGCAAAGGGTAGAATCGTTCCACTTGGGACGGTTGCAATAAAAAAAGAAAAAATTGACGAGTGTAAGAATAAACTCGTGGAGAAACAAAGTGATACTAACTCACTGAAGGTTCCTGTTATAAAAATTAAAAGCGAAAAGACCGATCCATTGCCATTGCCAGATGAGGACGGTTCTTCTACTATCGTGGAACAACCTGTTTGTGCAGGACGGTGTGCGTCTGAAGAAAACGAATGCAATAATGATTTGAAAGTTATTGACCCTGTAGTAGCGAAAATCGACAACATTGGAATCCCGAGTTTGACGTTACAAACTCCGATTTCGGATAAAATCCAATCAGACAAAAATAATTCCGACTCGAATCCCATAAAGGACACTGAGGGTGTCATAAATTCCCAAACAGAAAATTCCCCAACCCCTGGAACAGAACCATCAGATCAATCACACAAAAATGGCTTAAAAGCTGATTCAAATTTGAATTCACAAGAACCACCAAAAATTAATTCTTCAAATACAGCAAATCTAAACGAAGCCCAATTGAAATATCATAATGACCTGGTGAGAAGAATTGAGAGTAATATGGAAAAATTAAGTAATGACCCAAACCCAAGGCGTTCAATCCGTGACCCTAAGAATTCTAAATCGAAACGAAGTAATTCCCCTGCACGCAGGAAGGGATCAAATTCCAAAGCACCAATTGGTCGTTCTCGATCACAAGAAAGACGACTAACAAGAATGATAAGAAAAATGGAGAGACGATCCAAAGCTTCACGACTGAGGGCTTCACGACGTTCACGAGTTGAGCGAAGCTTACCACGTGATAGGACTTATGAATCAACCAATCAGGATTACCAATCGAATTCTTATGAACCTGGATCCCAACCCAGGTATGGTGACGATGGGCGTTACGAGTACGACGCCCCAAACTCTGGTTACCCAATTGATGAGAGACAAATGGGATCTTCCGGCAACAACCATCCGGCATATCAGGAATTCAATGATGCTCCTACAGAAATATTGGAATTCAACAGTAACGATGGTCCGGCAATTTTTGATTACAACCACAATGATGGTCAGGCATTCTGGGAGTACAACGATGAACGTCCAGTGCTTCGCAACCCGAGGTAAATTCATTTATATTTGGATGGAGATGGAATGAGTGAAGGAACACATTACTTTTAATTTAGTGTGTAGTGATTTATTTATTAGTATTTAATAGTTGTGAGAGTTTCATGAAAATTCAAGAGTTAGCACTTTCTTGATTTGATCAGCGGATTTAATTCCGGCCATGCATTAGTGGATCACTTTAAAAACTGTCAACCACGAAGTACAAATTCAGTTATTTTCCTATTTTTACAGGGAAGACGAAATGCCATCCTTGAGGTGGTCCCCACCACACCCACATTTTACTCCAGCGCTAATGAAGGAACAACGATTTTTCAGTGGAAATTGTTCAAGTTGTGGTAAGTATGGGCATGAAGGCAACGACTGCTGGCATCGCCGTGAGCTTGAGACTGGCCAGTGCAGACATTGTGGATTGATGCATGATGGTGACTGCCGTCGGAAGCACGACAGATGTTTGATATGTCATAAAATAGGACATCTCAAAAAGGTGTGCCGAAATCGTCTAAGGTACCGTTCGTGATTCCATTAAGTCGTTGGCAAAAGTAAAGGTGTTGATGTTGATTCAGTTTTAAGGATATAGTTTCCTATAATCACAAATTACTTTCCCATTCAGTACATAAGTAATAGAGTAGACTGTAGACCGAACTCTGTATCTATTTCTACCATTTAGGACATGATGTCTCCTTTATTTCCAGAAATTCACTTTTGTAATTTTATTGTGTTTTCATATTTTATATTGTGTTCTCTGTTCTCTCTTTATTGTTGGAAAAATATGTCGTGTTTAAAAATTAGCTTTGTCTTTTTTAAAAAAAAAACAATTTTTGGTAAATATTATTAATTATTCTATTATCATAGATTTAATTTTTATTATGTGTCTTGGGTTACTTCGCTGAATTTAAATATTGTTCGAATTGCACAAGTGTGTTTACGTGGATTATATGATATTGAAATTAAAAAACAATTGTTACGGGTAGTAACGCGACTCCAGAAGAGTCCAGACATAGTGGTTAGTGGTTTATTTCTGCTATGTTGTATAAATTTAATCCAATCTTAATTGTTAATTTCACTTATGATACATATGCCAACTATTTCCACACTACGCATGCAAAATTATCCAATTTTTATTCATGAAAGCTCTGGGGAAATAAATACATGCGCTTTGGCTGTTTAAAAAAATGATTACTCAGATTTGGTGAGATTTCCTTCTACATCAAATTAGTGTGTTTCTAAATTATAGATGTACACCCATGACTTCAAAAAATTAAAGACACGGAAATATTTTAGAGTTTCTTATGTTTCGTTTGAATAACTTGTTCCAATCATTCCTAGAATAAAAAGATAAGCATTAATATTTTTGTTTTAGTCTAGTTGGAAAATTTTGAAAACTTGGATAGTGAAAACAAAGAATAAATATACTCCGCAAAAAAAAACTCTACGGTTTCTTTCATTTTAGTATTGAAGAATTTCACATCCTTGTCTTTACATGTTCCTTTTTCTTTGGTGCTTCATAATCACTTGACAGTTGACATTTGAATGTAAACTTGTGGATTCTACAAAACCCAACAATAATATTTATATTCTGACACTTCCGAAGAAGCTTCTGTTACCACTAAGGAGAGGAATCCTAAATCAACCTTATCTGCCGTGGAACCTTTATAATCGTGAACAAAACGTTTCGAAATCTTCTTGAACTGGACTCCTTAAAGATCTGAACGGGGTTCATTTTGAAGTTAGTTTTTTTTGTACCCTGTTTGTTGTACCTGCTGGGTGAACACTGAAGACATTAGGTATTGTAGATAAAATAGAACTTTTTTAAGATCTCTCGATTTTGCCTCATTAAAGTTGTCAACTTGACACAAGGGATAAGGGATTGATAATTTAGGTGTAAGAACCCTTTTACTGATGCTATGCTGATTTGTGCTTGTACTTTTCACTTTTCATGAGGGAAGATGAAGGGATAAGCGTAGAGTGTCATTCCATTCGGAATTTTACGACATACTCAAGTAAAACCTCGACCTACCTTAAACCAGATGTCTTGATCCTGCAGCAAATTTCTAACGAGGACCTAAGGATCCGTCAGGATCCGTTTTTGCTGACTGGCCAGTGTTAGTTGTATTTGTCCTCCAAAATATGAATAACGTAAATTCTGACATCCGGAAATATACAAATTCTGTAAAGTCTTTATTTTCATGTGACAGCCAAAACAATGTAGAGCACAATATAAATTACGATTTACAGCTGTTTGATTTGATTATTTCCATACATTCGTCGGATGGGCATATTACATACTATATGAAATCAGTTTTCAACTCTTTAAAATCAGGAAACCAGATAGAATCAATAGAAATAAATATTTTACTTTTCTTCTTAAGTGAACTAACAGATTGAGCTGAACTGGGGCTGATGACAAAGAAAGAGTTGTGAACATCCTCTAATCTTAAAAGACAATACGAGTGTTACTAACGTGGATTGGAGCTAGTGTAGTGTATGGTTTCTTCCTCAATTCTATGACCTATTGAACTGAACCATGGCCACGTACTATTAGTTTATCTCTAATGAGATAAAAATACGATGTTAAACAATTTGTCTGGATTTTCATGTAATAAAAACAATTGAGAACTCCAACGAAAAGAACTTCGGGAGATCAAACCACATTTTATGCATACTTTTCTATACGTAATTTAAAATATTTTCATTGTTAAAAGAAAAATTTCTCCAGACTGGATGCTCATTTGTTGACCCACCCACACTCCAAACGGTCCATAACGGGGTTACCAGAAGAAAATTGTCGAGTAAAAGAATTTATATACAATTTATTTATTTAATTTATCCTTCATCTCCATCCTCACTCAATAACTGATGCCGTTCATGAATTTCATTCTTTCAGAATTCTCAAAGTTCACTCGTTACAGTTTTCATGTAGTTCCAAATATAATATAATATACTTTGCCTCACGTATACAATTTTTTTAGTTCTTTCCAATTCAGTAGTCAGGGACGAAAATATTAAATTATTGAGCCAATTTGTATTTAAAACTTGGCCTTGGTTTCATTCAAACATACGAGTACATCTGCAAAACACAGTCTCAAATAACTTTGGCAGAAAACTGTTGACATTACTAATTATATTGTAGGAGCAAAATCAATACCTAATACGTAATATTAAACTATACCGGGAGATTGTTTGTATTTCAGTTTTTATTATCTTGTGGAATAACTTCGCCTATATCAGTATATAAAGCAAGGCCAACAGTCTATATGATTTCATTTGATTATTTACTAACGACATTCCAGGGCAATGACATTCAAGTAGGTACACAAATTGTTTGCCTTAACTAACAATGAAAACACATACGCCAAACACGAATATGGCACAAGTCTGTGCACTGTATTTCCTCTTGGGTTTCGTCCAAGTTGAAGGAATCTGGATTTCTTTTAGCATCACTGGACTTCTTAATTACAAAAGTATTTGGCGTTTACTTAAGAGTTTTTTATTTTAATATAAATGTTAAGATTTCATTCACTCTAGCAGAATGGACATCATCTGTAGGGTAAACAATGTGTCGTATTTTTCCTAAAGGTTGGATTGGTTTCAATTTGTCCTAAAGAATTTACAACCAGCACAAGCCAAATGGAAATTAATTATGAAATCCAACCATCCACAGCATCCCACGAAATGACAATACGTCGCATGTACACCTAACCTGACAAACCGATCTGCCAGGATGGTTCATCAGATTTCATTCTCATTAAATATACAAATCTTCCTCGGATTTTCTCATGACATTTCTTGAGTTTTAGTGTTGTAAACTGGGATATCATCGGCGTGGCCATCACGTGTACAAATTAAAAGGTCTTAAATAGCAAATATTTTTTGGACGTGAAAGACGGATGCAAGTAATCCGATCACATCACAATAATGTGCATAAAATACTTGATGTATTATGCACTATTTTATAATGCAGGAGAGAATGCCATGTTATTATTATCGGTTTGTTTTACTACTGAATGTGTTCTCATTTCTACTTGAAGTTAAACTATAAACTGTAATATCTAGAAACGCCTCAGTCTCTTATCACCAGTTTAAGACATATCAATGCACAGGCAGACACGGATTTTCTCAGTCCAAGTTTGAGTCCTATTGAGTCTAGTTGACTTCAAACAATCAGATTAGAAAACGTGTCGCCGCTGCCAGACAGAGTTGGATATGAACTTTTATAACATTAACACAAAACAGTGTTTAATAACATATCACGCCACAACACAATACAATTCCTCGTAAAACAAAAGTACATCAATATTCTAACAAGAAAGGGGTCAAGTGAGGTGTTGGTTGAGTTGAACGTAGAACCCTTAAGATTTTTAAATAATTTAATGCAACATTAACACTATGAATTTTCCTATCCTGTGATAAGGAAATCATCATAATCATTTTCAGCCCAATGATTCATTAGAAAAAAAGTATATCTTGAAATGGTACTTCGATCAAAATATTTATGAAATCTTTTTTATTCAAAATATAAGTGATATTTTTAGTACCAATTTTGGATTGTCAATTATTTTATGACAATCCAAGAGACAATCAATCAATCCTTATTGTTTTGAGCACCATACCCGTAAATATCCAATTTGAGAAAGATCAAGTTGAACCGAATTTTTAAATTCCTGTATCCGGGATTACATTTTATATATCCGGGTGCGTATTTTGTACGGAGTGGTTCATAACCTGACGACCCAGCCATCCGGTCCTCTCGAGAATGCGGTCTCCAAGTCAAATTGTGATACAAATAATTTACGCATTACATAAATAAGTTATTGTTTTGATAAATATAATACATTTAATGGCGAAAATGATTCTGGTGATTTTCTTCAAGTGAAGAGTTGTTGAACAAGTAAATATAAAATTATTCTCCTACATTCTTCAATTTTCTTGAATCTCAATCATACTAACAAACACTACACGCAGTATCATAAATTGTATAATGTTCTAATTGAATTCGATCGAACTCGATCAACACCTCAAGTGTCTTCGTCAAGTATGTGATATCCTGGAACTAAATAATTATTTGGAGAAATACTACACCTGTGTAACATTTCCTTTCCCGCAGTTTTGAAATTGTAAAATACTCGCATAAAAATAATCCTCACCATGAATCCGAATTATCAAAATTCTGAAGAACCAAAACCGGAACTATCACCAAGTGAAGAACATTATTGGTACAGCCAGGATCCCATGCGTTCTCACGCATACCTTCAATACGAGTACCAAAAACAATCACAAATGAATAAGTTATCGGTGAGCCCAAGTCCTACACTTACACATTTTGAACTCGCTGTGCCCGATAATCATAGTAAGAAATCAATTACCGACGAGGACTATTCATCAAAAAATACAACCGACAACGATGAAGGAAATTCACGACCTATTGAAGTCTTTTTAGGAATTGTGACCTCAGTGGATGGTGACCTCGGCGTTATTGGCGAAGACGCAATTTTTCACATTAGGCAAGTTGTTCATATTCTCACAATTATAATATTTTTCCCGAGATAGGTTAATAATTTAAGCTAATTTGTGCTAAGGTTGCCAATTATATTGTTAATTCACTCTCGATTGTCTTTTGGTTCTAAAAGCTATGTCCATTTCTTGTATTTTAGTGCTGTGAAAGGATCAACGATGCCAAAAATTGGGGATAATGTACTAGTGAAAGCGGAAGCCGTCCAAAACATTCCACATGTTAAATGGAACGCAAAAGAAATCCAAGTCATGGGCAAATCGTTCACAGTCACAGCGGAGAATAAAAAATCTCCAAACCAAACCGAACCAAATTTAAGAATTCCAATTTTCTTGAACACAAAAACGACGTCATGTTCTTCTTCACCTGGCATTGCTGATTCAGAAAAATTTAAGAACAAACTTCCCCCTACGCCGCCACCCCCGAGAATTTCGGAACCCGATACTGTATCTGAATTCTATTCACGTTTCCGGCCTAAAAAACGAAGTCAAGAACATCGTAAATCTTATTACGTTTGGGATAGTGAAAGTGATAGCCCATGTACGAGTCGAAATCGAGTCAAGGAAAATCGTAGAAGAACGTCAAGTTCTGTGCAATCGCTATCGCCACCGGCAAAGTCTCGGAAGAGAGACTTTGTAGAAAGTCACAAATACTACAACGGAAAATCCGAACATTCTGATTCTGATTCAAAGACGCACAAAGCGATAAACGAAAAAAATAAAATGAACTTTTCGGAAAGTCCAAAACATCTTAATAAAAAATCCAAACATTCTGATTCCGATTCAAAGAGGCAGAAATTGAAGAGGAAGACAATTAATAAAAGAGACTTGGCAGAAACTCGTAAAAAGTCCAAGCATTCCACTTTTGATTCAGACATGCAGAAATTGAAGAAGAATAAAATTTCATTTGATACAGTGGTTGGACATCGCCGTTCAAAGAAGCGTAGCAGAAAATCTAAGTCTAAATCAAGTGTTGAAAGGTGGAATGATTTACATTTAATTGTCCGAAATAAAAAGGAGACTGTTCAAATTCCAGACGATTGTTCAAAAATGTCACCAGAACACCCCGAAAACTTTATCGCTACTTCGGAATCCGTATCAGATAGAGTTAATGAAACGTTGAATAAATGTTTTGCCCATGCCACAGTCACTGACGAATGTGTGGATAATCTGTCTCTGGAACACAACAATTCTGAAGGTGTCGGGGATTCTTTTTACAATGAAATTACCTCAACGTTGAGGTATCTCAATCAATTGTCTGGTAATTCTATACAATCTCCTAAAACCGAAATGGAGTTCGAATCGGACTATCAAAATTCCGACACCCCTGACAATTCCGAAATTGAAACCAACTCAGAGGATGACAAGCAAGAAGCCGAAGAAAACTCGTTTCCGGAAGCCAACACATATCAGATTAATGGAAATTCAGGTGAAAATGTCGAAATGTTTCTCCCAAAGGATTCAGCAGAAGGAGAACGAAATTCTCACAAACAATCACCACCAATTTCTTTAACCTCACTCCGAAGTATTAATATTAACCCAGAAGAAACTGACCATGTGCTCGACAATATTCCAGTCAGAATTAGAATTCCATTTAATGAGATTAAAAAAGCTCCGACTGACGAAATATCAACAGAGATGTGCGATGATTCGGTTCTAAATATACGCCCAACCAGCAATTCTCAGACGCCTCTTTCGGCACTAATCCCTAAAGAAGAGATTTCAGACTGTTCGCATCCCGAAAATAATAATTTACAAATAGAAGATGAAGATTTGGATCTAGAAGAAGGGGAAATTCCAGGTTCTCCTGAAGATTACAAGAGTTACCAACAGGACGATGGTTCAACCCCAAATACTGAAGTGACAGAGCAAGACCAACCGGAACCAATTTGTAATCATTTGTCAACAAATAAAAATGATGACCAAGACTTTGAACCAGCATCAAAGAGAGTGAGGGTGAAGAATGAGGAGTATTCAAAATTGTTGGCACGTCAGAGAAGATTGGAGCAAAAAATTGTTAAAAAAGTTTATCCAATTGGACCAAGTTGCGAAAGAGACCATTTTAGTGGATTTTATCCTTTAAATGGACAATATTACCAAGGGATAGATTTTCAATCCAGTGACATAGACTTCATGACACCGGAAGATCCAAAAGGAAATCGAATGACTCAGGTTTTCTCCCACGACGACAGAACGATAGTCGATTATTCGAGGTATTTCATATTTTTTAGAATTAAGGTAAATCTGAAGTTAACACATAATGAAATTTTAAATCCACCGAACTCATTTATAGACACGTCATTGAATCCCATACTTAATTTTGTGTGAGTAATTGTATAAAATGACTTCATTAGCCTGAACAACCGATCCGATTTTTTTACCCACTACTGAACCTTCCTAGAACGAGTTAATTAAATTCCAAAATGTCTTTGATTGTATTCTAGAGAATCACGGACCCCACCTGACAAGGAGGATTAAAATGAGATGTGTCCAATTTGTGGTGAAATCGGAGAGCATGAAAGTTGTTCCGTGTTCCGCGTAGCTGCTGGGCCTGACGTATTGGAAGATGAATTTCAAAAATGAAATGTTAGAAAATGACATCTCAATAGCTTGTAGCCAAAACTTCTATGTATTTACACCAGTATTTTAAACTTTTGATCAGTTTATTTTCAATTCGTGTAATCACCCAGTATTTTAATCGGTTACTTTGCCATAAAATGGATAGTAAATTAAGATATTAGCGGTAGATGTTTAGAAAATCATTAAATATTCAAGTGAATCAATAAAATTAAATAGTAAGTAATGATTTGTGGACAATTTATTTTAGTCCTTCCTTATTGGATGCTCTTCAGCAAAAGATGAACATGTACAATTTTTTTTGAAAAGATTGCATCGGATTAATCCAGCAGGATCTCACAGTGCAGCATAATAATATTGTTTGACCACTACTTTTGCAGGTCTCAAAATACTGTCCGATACTATTTTATTTCACATCTCATAAATCCATTCATTCACGTCACAGAGTAATTTAATTCTCACAGTTCAGTTCTGAGTTTTACAAAGGTCATGCAAATTAACTAAACTGCAAAAAAAAAAATTGAAATCCCAACCAAATTTTCTGAATCAATCCGCAGCTAATGCAAGTATGCACTATGTGAAGGATGTAATAACTATTGTTCAAAATATCAGACCGAAACTCCAAAAACTAATCGAGTTCTACAATGCCATATTTTTCTGGACCTGATTTAATTGTGGCATATTTGAACTATTGAATAATGTAGACTTTGGTGTTGAACTAATAAAACTCCCTAGCGTTACAGATAGTCCCCAACTTATACACTGCATCATCATGTTGACAGTTTGATCCCATATGCAGACAATGTGTGGAGGTTAATTCAAAGGTATTTCCTTGGGTAGACGCACTCCTTCTTTATACCAATTTCTACAGAGTTCACCACATGCTATACAGCTCACAAGGGAATGACGCGAGCTGACCCCCAGTACCTTGACACGCCATATTTTTTTTCGGGTGCACTGGCATGCCCTGAGAGGGGTTTGGTCAATATTTTCGTGTTGAAGTGAAAACAAAACAAACCCCACTCAGGGCATGCCAGTGCACCCAAAAAAAATATGGCGTACCAAGGTACTGGGGGTCAGCTCGCGTCATTCCCTTGTCAGACAATTTCAGCTAAAACCCAAACCGATGTGCGAATGATAGTTAATTATTGAGAGTATTCATTTTATAAGCCAATTGCGGAACGTACAACTAGATAGATGTAAAAGTAATATTGCGGGAAATGTATGATCACAGGATGGGGTAGTACACCAATCGTCAAGAAAAATAACATACCGGCTGGATCACTTTAAGTGCTGGGCGAGTCAGCCGATTAGAAAAGGCTAAAATGGAAATATTTTTCAATAGCTCATGCAATTTAGTTATCATGATGTCTTGAAGTTATCTCATAAGAACAAAGACATTATTTTGTTGTCTGTACAATTCTTATGCAAAGGAATCACTTCTGGAGTTAGTTAATTGAGGATAGACAATAATTTTTACTTTTTTGGTCGTAAATCTGTATAGCATGCAGAGTCAACAAGTTTTAAAAAATAAAAATAAAAACATCACATCGTCTGTTGACAATTTTTACGCATTCGCGTAAGAAATAAAACTAAACAAATATTCTGCGTAAACTAAACCGGAGGGTTGTTCATGATGAACACTTGTTAGAGTAGTCACTAGCCGTAAGCTTAGGTAGGGTAAAAAAAACTTTACTTATTTAACAACATTACGGTGTGGCTCATAATAATTTGATGTTCTCATTGTAGCCGAAACCTAGAATAGTAGTAGAGAATCAATTATGTACTTTAATCGGCTTGAAAATTACATGCCACGTCAACATTACCCATCAATTCAATTAATTGAAAAATCTAATAATGATTTTTCCAATCAAAGATCATCAAGAAGTGTGGAAAATTATTATGAACCACCCAGCGCAGTGCCTTTGTAATGTATTCATTTTCTAGAAATGTTTTATTAGGTACTTGGAGCCGATCGTCTGCTCGGACAGAAGAAATTGCCAAGTCTGCTGTATTAAAAATTCCTTGACGTGAACGTAACTGGTGTCTAAACTTTTACGTTATTAACTTTGGCACTACACACGATGTTGAAATAAAAGACCGTATTAAAAAATACGTAGACAATTCCTATGTGTAATGATAAATCTGTTATTGAATTCATTGATTCTTAGGAAAGCCACTTTGCATGCCTGATCAGTTTATACTATACTATTAATTTAGAACCACGAGTAAAAGTTTCTCCGAAGTGTCCGCGGTGTGCTATTTTAAGTTTAGTATTTACGACCAGGCTGTCCATTCAAGTCATATTTTACTGAAACCCCGTTGAGGAGTTAATTTGGCCTGCTTTTCATTTTAGTTACCTAATTTATTGTAGTTATTTAGTGAACAGAAAAAAAGACGGTTACTTTCACTAAACACATTAATTGATACATTTCATTCGTGATATACATCGTGATCCAAAAGTGACCGGGTTTCGCCAATTTCCTACATAATTTCTGTTCATTTCAAAAAATGCAATATATGAATTAATTTGTAAAATGAATAATCGCAGCTATTGAAAAATATAAATACTATTTTTTAAACCCAATTCTTAATTTGATACATTTAACGTTTTGACCAGTGCATACATCTCATAAAACCTGTGCTCTCCGACGAAATACACTCAAGTTGTTTAAGTTTACTTGAAGAAACCCAGTGTCTTTTGGGCCACCCTGTATATTAAAATAAAATGTGTTAAGCCGTTGTCTGTTGTTGTTATAAAAGTGGACAAGAAGTGATTTTACTCCCTGTATCAATTGAATGTGCATTGACTGAATTAAAGACCAATATCAATTAACTTTAGGAAAAGTAGTAGAAATATTGGTCAAAATTCCAGCACATCTGGTAGAATTGTAATGTCGGGGGCCAAGAATAATAGTGCAGAAGGTAATCCCAGACCAACTGAGTTCTTCATGGGATGTGTGACTTCTTTGGATGGGGATCTTGGAACTATTGACCAGGAAACTTTTTTCCACATCAGGTGAGTAGTATATTATTTTTAAAAGAAGTCTTCAATCAAACACAGAATTTCAAGGAAAATTGTGGGTCCAAGTGAGCCTCATGAGTTGTATCATGGTCAGTCGCTGTGCATCTTCCAGTACGGATTGACTGACTTATTCATTCATATTCTTGCTGGGGAAGATTCTTCTATTAGAATCAAAGAAACTGTTATGTTATTTGGAATTCGTTGATAAGTTTATGAACCGCCGCCGGTGATCAATTTATTTAGCCTATGCTGATCATCGTTTTTTCCGTATATTTCAGTGCTGTGAGAGGAACAGAGACACCCAAAGTGGGTGACAATGTTGTTTTTAAAGCCGAGACAGTCCGGAATATGCCCGGTATAAAGTACAACGCGAAGGAAGTCCAAGTCCTGAGGATCAATATAGATCCAGAAAAACCTAACAGGATTCTTCCAGTCCCACCTACCCCAAGAATTTCGGAGACACCTCTTCACTCCAATTCTGAAAGGTTAAGCCATACAAATCTGATACACGGGGAATCACAAACAGGGCCAGGGGAACATTCACAAGTGGAAGAAGACATAGAAGAGATAAAATATTCCCCCGAAAATTCTAACTTTCCCAGGAAACGGAAATTAGACGCCGAAAAAAGTTCGGCAGATACAAGGGAAGTTAAATATAGCCGGATGCGTAGTGCTCGGGAACAAAGCTCTAAAGATTTATCAATGAGGCGTAATCTTCCTTCAGTTCCTCTGCCTGATATAAAAATCATGCCTGATGAAGTACACAATGCTTCGCCAGTCCCGGAAGAAAGTTCCGCTCCCTTATCATCACCGTCAGTATTGAACAAGACTATTCCGTTCAATATCACTCTAATCAAACAAGAGCCAGCACCGGAGATAATGTCTACTGAATTAGAAGGAGACTCGCCAGCCACTAATTGCCTTCGAAATGGTCCAAAGTCTATATGGATTGACCCCTCGCCTTCGCAACTATTATTTAGTGAAACTCGGACCAGTGGTGACGAGCACATCGAAATCGTTGATTTGACAATCGATAATAATGACGAAATTCCAACTCCTGCAGACTTTACACAGAAATGGCAATTGAGAATCTCGATTTTGAACAATGATTTTGACTTAAAAACAGCAAGTCAGGTAGAGGATTGTACAAGCGTCGATTCCATTCAAGATAGCTTTCATAATAACAGTGATTCTTCGCCGAACCGAAATCACCTACCATTCCAATTACGACCTCATCCATCAGGGTAATATTTTTATTTCTCGTATACTTATACTTTTCGGCTTAAAGACACAACAACACAAGTCAAGATATTCCGTGTTTGGGCTTCCGTCTATTTCTAAATTGCAGAATGCAGAATTAATATTATAAAGTGTTCTTAAATCATCTCCTCAATTACCTACAGAGAGCCATGGATCCCAAGCCCACAAGAATTTTCTGTGTCTGATCCGTCACCACGGGTGAACCCACGAGTCAACCCTTTCTCTAACCAAATTCGCCCAGTATTGGACAATACCAGGTATTTTCATTTCACAAAAAGATGAGTAAATCTACTGTAGAAAATATACATTACATTGACGAATATCAAACTAAACATGAATTATGTCGTCAGGACCAAATCATCATTATATAATGAAGTCTGATTTGACAATTTGGCATTTGAATATTTGATTTGATCTGTTCAGCTCTATTCTTCTGTTAAAACCAAGCTATGACCCACTACTCTCAATGTTTTATTACAATATCTATATATTCCTAACTTACAGACAGGAATGCATGAGACCACCAGTATCACAAAATGATTTTCTACAATCACCTTTCATGTTGGATCAATGGACTCGTTTTGTACTCAACCAAACTATTCCGACATTCTCTCCTCCCAGGTAACTTTTTTATGCATATTTCTTAAGGGCTTTACAAGCTCACCGCTATGTATGTTAACACTGTACAGAGGTTATAATAATCAGTCCACAATAACGGAATGGACTCGGGGCTATAATTTAACATTGGTACTCTTGGGGCATCTGAAGAGTTTGACTGATTTCGTATTTTGAAATCCGGAAATTAGTTCTAAATTAATTAGGATGAAGCATTTACTAGCAAATCTAGGATGACTGGATAATCTAATCTTATACTTAAAATGTCTGACGATTTTCCAGGGTTCCAGTTGTTCCAGATCGACTAAGGAGGAATCCATTGGCAGTGGCAGACGAATCCGGAAGAAAATGCCGACTTTGTGGTAGAACGGGACATAATGAACCCTCGTGTATTTATCGTGGGAGTGAGAGCTAGACGTTATGATAAATTATATTATCTATGTTTGCTTTTCTCTTTAAGTTTTGGCAAGTTCCATTTTTTCCCTAGCCTTATATTTATAAGTTATATTCATTTTATACTAGTTTCCTAGTTATTTATCAAGGCAAAGCAAGTACGAATATGCGTTTATATACATTTTATTAATTTTAACCAGCAACTAATATGGTATTACATTAGTTTATTGTACCTTTTCATGGTGAACTAGGAATTAAGAATTGACATAATTTATGCAAATATAGTATTACAAAAGTAGTTCATTGTAGAATGAATCTATGTCTAAATCTGCCAAAGGAGATTTCTTTAATTATAATATTGGTGCTTACAAACCGTACACCGAGGACACCGACCCGTTCAGACTTACGGAAATAAACCTAAAATATATTTTTACGCCTTTATTTGTTGTTTCTGTTTCTTCGTTGAATTCAACCTAAACTTTATTCATCTCCAAGCATATAAGAGTATCATAATATCACCGCCTCAAGGAGACAAATTTTCCCCATCTAATAATTAGATGCACAGAGAGAGAAATCACTAATTTATTAATGATCACTGCCATTCATCAATAATGGTAGCCTTGCGACTCAGTATACAAATGTCAAAATAATTTGGAAAGATATTTGTGGTGTCATAAGATAACTAGGTAAAAGAACAATTCACAAGAATAATAATTTCATCAAAATAATTAAGAACTATATAAATGATGTTGCAAAATTTGACAGGATCCCTTTAGTGCAGTAAGAACAACTTCTTCCATCACTTGTTTCGGCAACTTAAACTTATTTCGAAAATCTTCAAAAAACGAAGTAATCGTTCCACGACTGAAGTCAAACCAAACATCATCCAATGCATAATGTATAATGATAAATCTGTTATTGAATTAATTAATTCATAAAATTGATAACGAAATCGCTGTTCATGCACAGTCAGTACCATTTATATTACGTGTGCTGAGCAAATGCTTGTGCAAAATCTTCGCATATCATTTTAGTGCACTGTTAGCCTATTTATTTATATGTATAACCAGACCATTCAACTTATATTTTACCCACACTTGTGAGGTTATCAAACAGATAACGTGAATATCCTGACAATTTTAGACTGTTGAACTGACTTGTACATAACAAGTGGAGTAAGTGTAGAAACAAACTTTGTCAAGTCCTTGAAAGGGTCACACACTCACACAGTGAGCCCCTCATAGTCAGTTTACAAACAACAGTCACATCTCACATTCATATTTTCACATTTCACACATATTAGTAAGCGAGCAAATAGTTATTGTTTATTATTAAATCATCCCAAAAGTGGATCCTTACGCCGCGCCGCCGTGAATTAAGTGTAGTCGTGTAGTGTATCGATTTAGGAGCTTTTTTTACAGTAGCACTACAAATTGACAAACTTAACTTAACTGCCAAACAACATAAAAATATATCATATAATTATACACTACTGTAATTGTAGCTAACAAAGAAATACTTCTCCAATCTCCACTACACACGGCCTCACGTACACTTCGTAAGACAGTTCAGCGTTTCCAACAGACTAATTAAAATATACTTTGCAAATTGCAAGTTTGCAATAAATGAGCTAACAATCCGATTAGAAGTTTTTGAACATTAGAATTACTCGAATCAAATAAAAATTGGATCATATAGCAGAACAGGAGGCATAGGTTTATTTTAACGGTACGAGTTTTTGCACAATATGTTTTGTTCGGAAATCTGTTAAATGCCGGAATTCGGTTTAATAATCAGGTATAGTCCGATAAATTTGCAATTAGTATGTCGGGTAATTATAGATATATGGTTAAAGGATACCTTACACAAAGGATTATAATTTTGGGCCATCCTTGAGGTTCTGTCATCAGATGTGAGTGTGACCCTTGCCCTTGCGTTAGCGTTCCTATTCCTAAACTGAAAGAAAACGAGACTTGTTTCTAGAAACCCAATTTTCAACTCGTTTTACATAATATTAAAAAGTCATGGACCCGAAAAAAGACGTCCATAAGATATAAGGGAGGGAACGAAATAATCAAAATATCATTAAATACATAATACAGGGTGGAGCAGAAGTAACGGCCCTTCTTTTCCATAATGCACAAACGGCACATTAAACACGGATACTTTTGCCTCACTCTTCTTGATATACAGGGCTGGCCAAAACTAACGTATAATTTCTCCAAGTCAATTCATAATTTCTGATGAATGAAATTAACCGAGAAGCACACGTATTCTAGAACAATTTTAGAACACATGTAATTCAGTACAGTTTAATTACTACTTTAATTAATTAAGGATACGATGGAATTCCACAACATGCCAGCAGCTCAACTCAACTGCTCAACGCAACGCATCGTCCGACCTATGAATTAATTAGTAAAATGAATAAATCGTCCCAATCAAAACCAAAGCCTCTGACTTCTGACAGCCCTACACTTTTTCACAGAAGTTCAAAGTTCAATATTTCCAAAATTCCAAAAAGAAAAGAAAAAGTTCTGGAAACTGAAAACGGGGAACATTGAGTCATTTTACCCAATCTCTATGCAATGCATTAGTTCATTTTACTAATTAATTCATAGCGCGCGTTGTTTAAGTACTTGTTGTTTAAGTTTTCTCGATTTCTCGTTAATTACAATTTTACAATAATGTCAGAGGAGGAACTACTTTTGATCTCCGGGAGGAATAATAAAAATAATACAGAAGATGGAAATTCGAGATCAACTCACAACAATGAGATTTTCATGGGATGTGTGAGCTCTTTGGATGGAGATCTAGGAATTATTGACCAAGAAACTATTTTCCATATTTGGTGAGTCAATTTAATTTGCATGCATTGCATTACATTGCCAAGAATAAGTTCTCAAAATATAACAACAAATCCGATAAACTGGTTAGACACTTTTTGACCCAGATTTATGATCACCAGATATCCCAAATTAAATAAGACTGTTTTTTTTTCAAAAAAAAATTGATGCAATTCTGTAACAAACAGCATTAGCATTTATCAAATTTATATAATAATATTACGAGCCGGGAATCGGAAGATTGTAATTAAAAAGGATACATTGTATGAACAATGAACCACCATACCAGTGTAACAATTTAGCTCTGATGCTAATCATCGGTCGTTCTTTATATTTCAGCGCTGTGAGAGGAACGGTGCGACCCAAAGTAGGTGACAATGTTCTGTTTAAAGCCGAGGCGGTCCAGAATATGTCCAAGATAAAGTGGAACGCAAAGGAAGTTCAAGTCCTCAAAATCAAAATAGATCCGGGAGAATCTCAAATGAAATTTCTTCCAGTCCCACCTGCCCCAAGAATTTCGGGACCACCTCTCTACTCCGAATCTGAAAGGTCAAACCACTCTTCACAAAAGCCAGACATTGAAGAAACTAAATATTCCACTGAAAATCTCAACTTATGTAATCCAAGGAAGCGGAGATTACACGATGAAAAAAGTTCGGCAGCTACAAGCACTTCCCACAGGGAAGTTAAACACAGGAAGAGTTCTGAATCCAGTGACGAAACCCAAGATGAAAATGAAAAGTCAATTCAAATGACTTGTGATCCGGTTGAAAATTCCTCTCCGGAAAACACCGTAACTTTTACAAATCCCGAACTGAATGGGACTCATGAATTATCGCCCATTGTTTCAGCGTCGACTGAAACACAAGTAAAACTCGAACCCAACATTGGAAATTTGCTGAGCTTTAAAATCAAAGAAGAGCCACAGGAGGAAACGTTTACTGAATTAAATGAAGACTCGCCAGCTAATGATAGTTATTTGAAAAGCCTGAATTCTACCGGCACTGAGAGCTCGGAGCTATTATTCGGCGAGACTGGGACCAACACCAGCAGCGACGAGCACATCGAAACTGATTTGACTATTTTGACTTCAATGAGTGTGTCTAATAGAGTCGGCATTGCTTCAATCGATAGTAATGACGAAATTCCAACGCCTACAGACTTTACAGAAATCACAATTGAGAATTTCGATTTTGAACCACCCAATGACTTACAAACAGCATATCAGTTAGAGAAATGTACAATCGGCGATTTCTCTAAAGATATCTTTCGTAACAGTGATTCTTCGACCCCATCAGCACCAAAGGAACCCATTTCAGATTGTTTCCATGTCGAAAATGTAACTTATTCAAGTCCAACCGTTGGAAGTAATGACCTCAATACACAGATACAAGCAGAAGCAAGAATCATCAATCGCAAAGAAACAGAAAATTCACCAGTTCAAATTTTAATTCCTGATACAACCAATGAAAGTGATTGCGAAAATTCAAACTTCAAACAAGAATCATCCGCAATTAATTCAAAAGTTCCAGAGTCTACTACTGCGGATTCTGTGACCAAAATTGTATCAGAATCGACATCTCTCGCTCTCATCCAAAATGAATACGAAGGTTTAGAGCAAGAAATACCGTTTCGAGAAAAAGCTATCAGAGTTAACCAAAGTGGGTCACGTGATCAAACGGATTCCGCCATCGACGGACAAAATGCGCAAGTGTCAAGCTCCAAATATTATCCAAGTAATGAGGGATTGTTAAAGTCATACGAGTTCATACCTCAGGTGGAACCGCAGCCATTCTCTCAAGGAGATAATTATTTCTCGTTCACTCAAAATCGTAAACATCAATCACTCCATCCATCAGGGTAAATTTATTTTCATATATCAACTCTCAACTCTCAAGTATTTCTGAACTGCGATTGCGATTAGTATTGTAAAATGTTTAATCTTAATTCCTCTCTTCAATTACAGAGAATCGTTGACCCCAATCCTACAACGATATTCTACTCCGCCACCACTGGTGAAAAAGCGACGGAGTCGTTTCTCATCTAACCAATTCCACAATACCAGGTAGATTTTATTTTTGAAAAGATAGGATTTTTCAGCTGTATTTTACTGTTAGGATTTTTGAAATGTTCACCCACTGCACTGCATTGTTCTGGTGGTTTTTCCAAATGTAAACATAATGTTGCTCACTTAACAGACAGGGATGGATGAGACCCCTACGACTACATTTTGATTTTCCACCACCACCGTTCAAGTTCAATCGAAGAAATCGTTTCTTATTCAACCAAAGGGGTCCGACATTCTGTCCTCTCAGGTAACTTGATTACCTAGGCGTAATTTTAAGGTACCTTACCAGCCCTCTAAAATATTTGGGCCCAGTACGGATAGGGTCAATTAGTTCACAAAGATAACTCTCAGGGTTAAAGTTAAATAGCATGACACTGAAACTTCAGGGGCATCTGAAGAAGATGAGTAGTTTGGAATGCGAAAACGGAATGGCCAGTCCTTAATTATCCGGTTTAGTTTAATTAATAGCAGTGGGTACTAGCTTAATTCTCATGAGGCATTTACTACTAATAGAATGAACTGTATGAATCTAACACTTCAAATGTCTGATTTATTTTCAAGGGTACCATGGACATGGGGATTGGACAATCCTCAACCTCAACAGATTGAACCAGAGCAAGTAATGAGGAAACCGCTGGCCGATGAAGCCGATGATGGACCCAGAAGTATGTGTCGGATTTGTGGTAAAACGGGGCATAATGAAAGTACGTGCTTTTATCGTGGGAGTGCGAGTGGGAGCTAGACGTTTTAGCGTGGTCTTGCGTTTCTCTTCAACTTTTGATGACATTTTTTTTACCACCTTGCATTTGAATTTTATCTTAGTTGTGTATTTGCTAGTTATCTGTTTAGGCCAAACCACGCCCGAATATATTTTATTAATTTTAACCTGCAACTAACTTACTTTGTGAGCACTTACAGCATTAGTTTAGTCTTTTTTACGGTGAAATACGAATAACAACAATAGATATAACATGGTTTATGTAAATACAGTACAGTATTATGAAAGTTACAGTAGTTATAATGTAACACTTGTTAGTATACAGAAATCTGTCATAAGAGAAAATTATTACTGGTGCTTACAATGCAAGCGAACACCGACCCCTTAAGACTTACAGAAATAAACATTTGAAATATTTATAGTTTTATTTGAAAAGTTTGTTAATTCAGGCAAAACTTTATATCTCCAAATCTCCAAGCATAAAAGAGAATCATATCATCGCCCTAAGCATCAAGAGCTTATCGCATCATCACATGCCTGCTACCTATACAAATGTCTTCTTTAAAAATGCATATAATTAATTCACAGAACGGAAGTGAAATCACGTTCCTAAGTCGTCTATTAATTCTCGGTTGCAGTTTGGTCGGCGGAACAGAAAATACGTAGCTGTATTGTCAAACTATTCTAATATTTAATTTATAGATAGATTTTTTTCAAAAAATAAGGCTCAATTTACAAAAAGACAAAACTAGTCATTTGGATTCAGATTCAAGTATCCGATTTCAGTTGGGGAATTGATGGACGGTTCCCAAAAATTGTCGCTGCCACTCTGCTACTTTCGGGTTTAATAATTTATGTGAATATTGTGTGGATTCAGTCAGAAGATTTTTCATCTTTGCAATAAAGTTCAATACGATCTCAATATTCATTATACGATACTGTAGTATTCAAATTCTGACTGCCCTACGAATCTGCGGTACGCTGTCACCATCTCACCATACCTTATCTCGAATGTGAATGAATGATAAAAGGTGATGAACTTCCATGCACTGCACTTGTAAATAGTTAAAATTATCTGGGCTATTGTGGTTTGTATTCATTACCTAGTTAGTGTTATTACGGTCTGAGAATATGTATCATTGTCATCGTATCTTAATCTCAATCTCAGCAAAAAAACACCCAAATCTAACCCAAGAGATTAAATGATTTGAGTAATATGTATTAACACAATTAACAGTAATTACAAATATTGCGAATTTATCCGCAGTTGATGTTGAAGCCTGGTAAGATTCGTAATTTACATCTTACAACAAAACAAGGAATATGAGTTTTATTAGTGGAAGAAGACATTTCACGTCAGCAACCAGGGCGCAGGCCAGAGTTAATCCTCAACGCTTTGGCTTGACATTTTGACCTTTACTACTAATCACAATGTCGAATGACCATACACATGCGATGCAGTTTCATTATCTCTAGTGTTAGAGTTGAATTCATTCATCCCTGCACATGCACGAGAATGATGTCCCGTTTAACTATTAACAATACCAATCCTAACTTTTCTATAGCAGTGTATGGTGGAGTCCCAAATTATTGAAATAATCTTTATCCTAAATTAGAATAAATAATTATTTATCCCAGAAACAGAGCGGCTGAACTACACCTGCTTTAGGCAGACTTTGACTCTGACTAGGGTCTAAAAGGAAAAATCCCCTTCCATGTATCACTGTTATGACATTTCCTGTCATAATGATGAACGAAAACCGTCGTTACATAAATATACGTGTATAATAGCAGGTAATGATACTAACAATACTATGTTCAATAATCCGAGGGCTCGAGTTTATTTCCATTTGTTTGTAATGCCCAGTTCAAAAACTGATTTTAACCAGCATTGACGTGACCACTCTCTCCAGTTTAAACTTGGGCCGTGGAAAACACACATACTAGTAACTCGATTCGCCATGTGTGAGAAAATTGATCAATTGAAACTGATCATGAGCCAAATTGATTTTTAATAAACAATAAATTAACATACTGAAATTGTTACAATGAATCCGAATTATCCACCTCAACCACTTTTACCACTGACATGGAAGAATATTTCTGAATATTCCAGTACTACTCCGACGCCCTCGCCCAATTCAAGTATTTACAGCAAGCAAGAAAACCCAAGTAATCGTGTTCAATTCAGTGATCAATTGTCACCATTGTCAGTCGTACCGTCTTGGCGATATTGGAATCAGGGTCAATTGACCATGGACAGTGAGAGCGAGGGCCGCCACCAACAGTTACCACATACTAATATTTCAAAACTCCCAAATCCTTTGTTCACTTTTGAACAGACCAGCCCTACTTATTTTCCAATTGAAATTCCAACGCGTGCAACTAGCGATGGAAAGAATTCGTCCGAAACTGGAAATGAGGGTAATGGTGGAAGCAGAAGCACTCCATCATTTGCACTTTTCTTGGGAGTCGTTACTTCCTTGGATGGAGATGTCGGGACAATTGACCAAGAAACTATCTTCCATACCAGGCATGTTTTAAATATTATTTGCACTACAAAGTATTTCGGTTTAGAAAATCATGAATTCGTAAGACCAAGACCAAACACATTAGTTAAAATAAATCTTAAAAGTTTATACAATATAAAAGAAACATGTGCTATTTTAACCAAAGGTTAGAATTTTTAATTTGTTCACTTTTCCGAGCTTTTATTTTGAGGAATGTGTTGAGATGGAGAAAACCTTTTGGTCATACTTTTTATCAATACTATGAGTTGAAATAAAATTCGGCATGCAATTAGACGACTCGAAAATTAAGTCCAATGGAATATTATTCATCGCCACTCGCCAACCACACTGACACACGAAAGTATTTAATATGGATGACCTGTCATGTTTTATAAGTTATGATGATTTGTAAGTCTTCGATTTATGAAAAATTGTAACTCATATTATATACCAGCAACACTTAAATA
>JAQIXO010000010.1:0-83346 GCA_034700305.1 Protaphorura armata
TTTTTAAGATAAAATAATAAACAGTTACATATGACAGATAACACTACAAACTTTTACCATCTCTAGAAATAGAAATAGAGAAAGCGAAAGCGCTAGAAAGACTCAATTTTTTCTCCACGCTTAAGGTGAAGTCCAATTTTGAAGAATAGTGGACGTTTTAACCAGTAAAAACAGAAAACTCACATTAAATAAAAAATGCTATTAATGCAGCATACCGGACAGTCAAATTTTGGGTCACTGTTTTGAAATTCATTGTGTCTAGATAAGGGTAAACCTCCGTCCGTCAATTAAAGATTTAAAAACTATTGTCTTACAAAAATCATATTATGCAAATATCAATTAATGAGCTATGCATGATTTTATTAATCCTAAGAATCCGAGAGGATCCATATTCAGAATAATACTTAAAATATTAACAATGACTGTCCCAATATTGTTCTCCATAATATTCTCTTGTAGTAATTTCAATTCATTCAAAATATAATACTGCAAATTCCCTTCGTATAAAGTTCGTACAATAATACAAAAAAAAATGTGGCTCATTGTTCTCAATTGACCACATTCATCTCACAGTTAGCCTTACAAACAAATAATGAGGAACATTTGAGAGACTCGTCCTAGCTGCATCCCGCAGTCCATTCATTTTTAGCCTCTTATCAAATATAATCCACAAAAAGTATCCCGTTACTCCTCACACCTCACTATGATTATAATCATCATCATCTTTACTTTTTATGAATCACAATTTTCTTAGAATCCATTATTGGATTCTTGCTCATCCAAAAAGGCATTCTTCACATCCATATACACACATACACATTTTACTCCTCTGTTGTTAGGATATTTAATTTACTGTCAAGTATGAACCATGAAAAATGATTGATTCCTCTAATTTAATTTTGATCGTACATAAGTAGTAGCAGAAGCAGAAGCAGCAGGCCCGTGCAGGCTATAAACATTCACTGGGCAATAACGGTACAAAAAATAACTCTCCTCGTGGTGATGAGTGATGTATTGTTGTATTGAATTGAATAAACCTCAAGCCATGGGCTACGTGAACTGGGATTCAATAATTGCAAAATATCAATTCCAATTTGCAAATTGCAATTGCAACAAGTACATAGAATGTGAAAGTACGGAAGGGTGAATTATTTAGAGGGTGGTGCATAAAAATCTACGTCACCCGTTATTGTGAAATATTTAATTCAATCCGGTGCGGTGCTTGAGGATTTATTGCTCAAAGGTACGGAAAAATATATTAAAGCGGATTAAATTAATATTTTGAATATTCTATTCTAATATACTTGGGATAGCACGAGTTTAAGTTTAAACACAGCAGCACCCCTGAGTTGAGAAAGGACGCGAATGGAACGGTAATTTTGTTGGGCTGAGGTACAATTAACTAACTATGGAAGAGAAATGACTAAACCCGTTCTGTCTGTCTTTCGGCGTGAAATAGATTCACGATAACACTGCATTTCAGTGAACACGACGACCCAGAAAAATTTTCTTTTGTGTGTAAGAAAGACTCATTTTGTATAAAAAGGGGCTTTTGAGTTATATTACATCTGTGGGAAAACTTTTATGTTGCAGTCCCTGTGGACTGCCATTTCAAAATGCATAATTTCGGCAATATTAGAATTACAGTATGTACGAAAAATTCGATAAATGGAAAAGCATTCTGGTGCATAATCACAGCCGTACGATTAAGGGAGGTTTCCTCGTTTTCGTAAATTAGGGCAGTATATAATAGCCTTACGAACCAACACAGGAATTAATAAACAATTGTGCGACGTAGTTGTCTTGTCCGAACGTCCATTTACAAATGGATGGACTACAACATACACCATAACTTTTGATGAAAGAATTTTCTTGACTTGAAGTCAAGAAAAGCGTTACAACTAGATTAATAGATTTAATACATCTTAAGAATTTTTTTTCTTACTCCTTCAAATATTTTTTCTTTGTCTTCCTGCACGCGTGAACTCGGGCCTAACCAACTTTGCCTGCTGCCATTGATTATCCAATTTCATTTAATCATACTGGTAGAGAGAGACATGGGTGCTTTTTGGATTTAGGCTTACTCTGCTTCGCTAAGCCAAAAACTACTAAAATGCATGCTACAAGTTTCCCCAATCCAATGAGTATATAGGAGTGTTCACTGACTAGGAAAATAAGAAAAGTTTGGTCTTGGTTTCTACTAAAAATGGTAAGCCAAAGTCGACTTTTAGCCACTCGAAGCGAGACTTTTATGTTAGGCATTCAATCTAAATTCATGACTCAAGTTTAGTCATTTCCGACGCGAAGGAGCAGGAAGGGGATGTTAGTTATACTTCAGGAATTAATGAAATTAAATAATCACAGTCCGCAGTCGACCCAAAAATGTAGAGCTTGAAGGAATAGCTATTTTTAAACCATACTGCATAAGAACTACTGCGATGATCAAATTACACTCGAGAATCAATCCAAGTCCTTAGGTGACCTATAGTCGTTATTGATGTCAGGGCTTTATTGCCAACCTGCATAACTAGTACAACAATCCCATATTCAGAAATTTCTCATCCGATAAAAATATATTTAATGTCACCCTCTCATTTGGTGTTTATTAATTCATAAAGCTTACACTTGACCTTCGGATCGGAATTAGTAGTTTCGTAAAAATTCTCATAAAAATCGAGCTACAACTGTGAATCCTTCATTTTGATAATGTCTGACCTATTTAATCCCCAGCCCATAATTCGCCCAGAGTCCACTCGATTCAATATCATTCGAAATCTTACTTTTTAAACTAAATAATAATCAGAAACTACTCTTTCATTTCATTTAACCATTGAATTCCTATCTCATAAAAATTTAGTCTACTTGCTTTCAAATACACACTTTGCCGGTAATTATCCCAATGTGCTCTGGCTCTGTAATTGTCTGGTTAATATCGTACATATTTCACATAACTTTGGATTGTGTTAATGGTTAATGCGTAGACACAGACACACGTACCGTGCCAATTACATCTTATTGTTCAACCATGTTAATCTTGGCAATGAGACAGTATGAAATATCTCACGCACCTGAACCTGGTTCACTATACTTGATTGGCACTGGCACTACTTTTACGCCAAATCATTATTATTGTTGTCTTGTCTTTTTACAACTATTGTTTAATTTAATAGAACATGTAAGGAATTTTTTTTTCGTACCTTTTTGTTGGTGGTTGTACGTGGCTCGCAACCACTGCTACTGTCATTGCCACCACCACTAGTAATTGAGGCTGAGACGGACATGGTTCAATCTCTTTTTTTAGTGGTTTTCGTAGTAATGTCTACCCCTTTGGGGATAAAAAGTAAGTCTCAAAACTGTAATCCAAATTTTGTCTGATGAAACTGATGATGATAATGATGTCGGTTGGTGGTTGTAATTTTTTTTTCCTTTTCTTAAAGTTGTTGAGTTCGTGTCAACTTCCTTTTTGAAATGCTCTCTTGCTCAACTGGGGATGAACTCAAAGGTCTACAAAACACACAACAATCAGAAGGAGAAGAATAAAAAAATGTTTAAACAAACAATAACACTGACAGACAAGGTTGACTTTCGATTGTGTAAAAGAGAAAATTCTTTGAACATAGTTAAAAGTTAAAACTTCTTTCAATTGCTATGATGTTCAAAAGGTAACTCCCAATTTGTAAACACTGTGAAAAGTTAATACTGCACAGTTTGATTCATAATTTACACTATTTACACTATGCTCTGTCTTAAAAATAATAAGGTATTCATATTGTAGAAAATTTGATGCACTGCGCTGCAATTCGGGCGTCCAAAGTGCAAAACAGATAACTCAAACAGTCAATCGGCTACACTGACACTTCAAACTGAAACTGAAAGTGAAATCGTACAAAATAACACGCTTAAAAATACTTAAAATTTAAACAACGTCAATTAAAATAATTCACGAGAAAGACGGATTATAATTAATTAATTATCCAGCCTCGATTCAATGGATTTGTTTATATAACAATTAAGGAAACTTGATTATTCCTGCAGTTTCCCATTCCCAACTGTTATGGGTTGACAATTTATGTCAAACTGAGAACTCATCACGTATCCAGAATCTCCAAATATTTATATTTATGTCAACTAGACTTTTCCATTTAGCTCTTTCTTAATTTACATCATAATCGTGACAGACACAACACAACCTCAACCTTAGCAGATTTAGCTTCAGTACCCAACCTTCGTGTATGCTAATTTTTTTTTCTACGAAGAAATCTCACCTGGTCAAGGTTGATTGAGCTATTTATTGCATTAACCTAGGGTACGATACGAGATTCGACTACTCCTGTTTAACTAACTTCTGCCCTGTCGTGAGGAATTTACCTTCAATTTCCTTCTCAAACCCAATATTTTATGTGATACAAACTCATTCAATACATAAACGCAATAAGCTTGACAAGGAAACAATTTTACAAGTTGAATGCTCAGCTATATATGAACAATTTTGGTTCAATACTTTTTGAGAAATTCCAGAGTTGTCCAATCAGCAGATTTTAAAGAAATTAACAACTGTACCCTTCGGCCTTCCAGTAATCTTGAATAATTTTTTTTTATTTCTATTGAAAACTCTATATACGTATTCGCGGCCAGAACACATGAAAATGACTAAAATCTGAATTTTACACGTAAAGAAGTCCCTTGTTGAGTAACTCGCATTTCCTCTGTGATTATTTTATTGGAAGTAAAATAAAATTTATGTAAAACATGCACACAATATTACGACGACGGGTTTGCCTTGCCTTTGTCTGTCCAAACCCAGTTTTTCTTTAATTAACTTGCATGACTACTTGACTACATTCCCTTTATTGTCGGAGAGGTATATAACGAAAACTAACACACCTTTACGAATTTCAATTACTCACAATAAACTAACAATGAGTCAAATACGTAGAAATAATAATTATTCATTCATAAGCATAGTTTGCCATATTTATATTTAATATTTATTATTTATATGCAAAATTCTAAGTTGGCCAAGTGAGCCACGACCGAAAATTCTGAGATTGGAATTTAACTGTTTGGATGCGTCTTTTTCAGTCCCGGGCCAGATTTCCCTAAATATTTAACATTCGTTGGTTGGACACCTTGATGCCAATTTAATTATATTTGAGTGGTAATTATTATCATAAATAATGTACTTACTGCTGTTATACTCAGCTTATCCCGTCATGATTATGTTTGTTTACAAAACTAATAAACATGCTTACACTTAAGCTTGATATACTGAAGTGGATTTTAGCGACTCAAGACAGTAGTACACAATAGTAAATAAGTGTTTTGGCCATGAACTAATATTTTCTGTACTAATTAGGAAGGATCAGGGATTATGTACAAATGAAGACCAGGGCTTAAATATTTCCTGGGCTAATTGCCCGGACAAAAATGGTACACTAGCTGTAATAGATTTGCCCTTGTCCTTCCATGCACAGAGAATACTGATTGATGGTCTGGAGAAACAATCGAACCTCTTAATTTTTTTGTTGCTTTGAATTGACTAACTATAATTCATAGTATAGCACAGTGCAAAATACCTGCCATTTTCTGATTGCAATTGCACGTGTAATGTGGTAGTGGAGTAATGAATAACAATGGAACATGGTAATAAAATAATAATAGAAAATCCGCGGCATGAGCAGAGGTAGAGGTAACAATAAAAAACTACATTACGTCGTATTGTAAAATAATACCAGTTTTTTTATGATGCTAATGTTATATAAATTTACCATGGATCTTCCTGTTCCCCTTGCTCCTTGTCATGTCATGCCATGACTCGTTGATTTTTCTTCTTTTTAAACTTTTAAAAGGCAAAGCACTTAAGTTGTCATTTAAGTAAAACTTTATAATGTATTACGTAAAAGTCCACGAAACAAAGGTGAATCCGGAGAACAAAATATCAAAACATGTATGGTTCTAAAAATCACGGAATTTATAATTGAAATCAAGTCTTTGTTAATTTTCTTGCGTTACTTTATGAATTACTAAAATGATACACTTTTGAATGTTTTGTTGTTGTGAAGGTGTACTGTCGCATTGGATTTGGTCTTTTTTCGCTATTTTATCGCATTCATCGGAGAGTCAGTCTCCACCAGCTTCAGCTCATGTCCATCCCGAGAAAAGTAATCAATAGTTGGATTCAGATCTAACACAAGGATTTTTGCACAAGCGCTCCCGTCATCCCTCTCTTTCTGATTTTATTCATGCCAAAGATTTCATCCAACAAGCACAGATTTCACGTTCACCCTGTATTTGTCCAAAATTCATCCAAACACGTTCACTTTCACACATTATTATTAGTCAGTCCGGGGAATTCCACCCGCACCGGTACGTACCCGGTTCTCAAAACACCCCTTTGATGTCCTAAAACCTTAAAAACATTTCACAACGCACTTTCCGTGTATTCACCGAAATCTCGTTCGCTTACTTAAAATATGCTCCAATTATAACTAATCAGCTAAATTTTCTAATTGCCAACTAAAATTAGTTTATTTTTTGCTAAAATTATGTCGCTTTTTTAAAAAAAATCATGTTATGTTCTTAGGAGCATATTATTGTATATTTTGCATAAGATTAACACCTAGCCGCAGGATATTGTTGTTTAATTAGCAGGTAGTAATCTGAGTATGTTATTTAATTAGTGGGTAGTCTCAATATCCCACTCAACAAAGTTGTTAGTCAAGGAGGTCTGCCGTGACATTCCTGTACGAGAGACGAGACGCCGCGTCCGAAAAACCAGAAGCCATTTGCATTTGCAAATTGAGGTAAAACGATATAGACAATTAGTGTTCTTGTTTTTAGCGACTTGGACTAAACTGGTAAGAACTGGTAACGGTGGTCGTGCAGCGTGTGTGCGTATCTATCTAGTCAGGATGAAGTCTGAGTTAAGACTGCACTGGGACATGAAGGATTAAACATTAAAGGATTCAGGTGAGGAAAAAGATTGAGGAAAAAAATATATATTGTACACACCTGTCCATTCCTCCGTGACGAGAGTCTGTCTCTCTAAACATCATTTCATCCTCAATCTAACCAACTATATTTTTAGGGAGTACTTTTTTACTAGATTTCGGAAGTTCAATCTAATACATACAGGGTGGTTCACAATGCCATAGAAGTAGTCCAATTAGTTGACATTCTCCTACAGGCGCAGTCGAAAGGCACTCGCACCCGCAAGCTTTCCGTAGATCTGTTCATAATATTTAACATGATCATATCTGTCGTTGGGATCGAATCCCTAACATAGAGAGACAAGGGGCATACCTTGGTGCTGGCGTGTTACAAGAATATATGAATTAATTTTTATATTGTGCGCGAGAAACGATTTCTGACATAGGATCATCAGATCAGATCATCTAAGAATTATCTAGAGAATCTTCTCTCACCATTTTCAAAATACTTTTAACTGTAGAATCTATCCTTTCCAGTTATGAACTACCTTGTGTATATACTCAGAATACGAATACGATGGAAGTGAATCTACTGTGGAAGGTGGATGAATGGGAAAAGGGGTTATGGTTAAAGCTCAGTACTTCCATTTCAATTGTAATTTTGCATTGTTGACTATGTTTACGTTAAAACCATAAGCTATGCGGATGCCATGCTTTTCCTTTGCCAAAAGACCTGAGCAATTAGGAACAGGTGAGTTGCGAGTGAGTTTGAAGAAAAGGATACGCTGATCGAGTTAAGTTAGATAAGACACTTTTTTTGTGTGTTCTACAATTTGAGTACCGCTCTTGTTCCTTTTTACCCATAATACCATACCATGCATGCATGCACGGCTCATACTCATGACTAAGCTGGAGGTAGGCGGATTGTTATTCTTGTGTGTCGTGAAAAAAATCACTTGGATTTTAAATGTGATTGTTTGGGTATTTGAGCCTTTTCTTTGTTGTGCTAGGCTGAATTCTAATCCCTTCTTACTTGGCATCCTATGCAGTATCAGTTCATTTTAATTTGTAGGGATGATGACTTTTCTCGTGAAATATTTTTCAGTTTCAATTGAATTCTGCAGTGATCTAGAGAAGTTTCAATTTTGCACAAAAAAGTAAGAACATCTCAACACCAATGATTATGCCGATGAACTGTATTGCCCTCTTATCGTTAGTTTTATGTGTGCTAGCACGTCTCAGCTCGCCCCTCTTATTTCACTCCGTTGGATTGCCTATGGGTGTACGCTATGCTACTAAAAAAAAGAAATCAAGTAGATTATTGCTTGAGCTAAAATGTAATCAATTATGAAGTCACACCTACAAACGCTTTACTTTTTTATGAATCATATTGTGATCATGTCAGACACAATTATTGAATGCCACCAGAGAGAAATTCTGCTCTACAATTTTGCTTCGCGGACTCCGAACTTTGTAACCTTCGTTGAGTTTGAGTAGGCCAGTTCTAACTCAAAATTTTAAACCGAATCTCACGAGGATTCGCGAACAGGCAACGGTTCAAAGTGTGATGTGCCCATAAACCCTGACCGGACAGTATGAGTTATGACTATGACCCAGAACAAATCCCGAATGTATAACAAATAACCTGAAGGAGACTGAATTCCCGAACCTTCTCGCCCAGACTATACTATACTGGTCTAGATATTTATGCCAGCGTTTCGTGTTTCAGTTTGAGTGTACTTTGCAATCATGGAACTGTCTCACAATATCTAATGTCTGACATTCTCATTCTTAAAACGTGAAACAGTTCCATTCTATTTGCAATTTCGTCGTATCAATAAAATAACGCAAGTATCTCAACGCTTCTTTATATTCTGCAAGTTGACGTCCAAGACTATTTTTTACGACACGAAATGTCCTGAATTATATTAACAATTACATTTATGTATCGGATCAGGGATCAAAAGGAATGTCTACCATTATATTACCGGACACTCCAAAGAATTAAATTAATGGTACGAAGAAATAAAAATAGAGCACAGTATATACAAATGTGGTAAAAGTCAAAATTTAAGAAGCTAGACTGTCAAGTTTTATTTTATAATTTTCATAACAAGCGCATTAGCTGAAAAAAGGAAGAAGTCAGGATTTGACATAATAATATCTGGAGTACTCAAGTCAAGTCAAGTCACATTCAATGAAACAAAAATATCATCTAGTCGATGATTTAAGTAGTATTTAGTTGGTAAAGTTTTCTTTTAAGAAACTGAAGAGATGGCACAATGCGGAGAGCCCATTTCAACCAATACTTTGTCCAACCATTGTAGTGGTCCATGCAAATGAATCTCTATCCAACAAGGTGTGCTCGTCACGTCTTGCCGGTGATACTCTGCTCCCCATCCCTTCACGAAAGACATTCTGCAAATTCAGAAAATAAAGTCAAATTATCATTCGGCAGTAAAAAAAATAATGGATGACAAACCACAGCAAATTGAGGTTGGCAAATTTAGTAATAAAAATAAGTGTCAACTTGAAGTACTGCGTTAAAGGGCAACTGGGGATTTCCTGACATTTACTTTTACAAGGACAGAATTTGTGAAAATGTTGATATATAACCTATAAAATTAGTTTTACTCAGGAATACTTTCTTTACAAGCTAAAGAACCCTAAAAAATTACTGTGCTATAGTGAAAAGAGATATGAGGCATTGGATTCATGTTGATCTAGAACCAATTTTGAATTGTGAGTTTGGATCTCTGCCAAAGGTCAAAGTCATACAATAAAATGAATGCTTCACCTAATTGTGCACATCTTGGTTAAGTCGTAGACGGCTTCAAATCCATGATTGACACATTGTCCAAGGAGTGTGGCAAATTCTCTGTTGTTGAAAATCTTAAGAGAGCAACCGGGTGGAATTTTACAAACCGTGCTCGGGTGGAATCCATGACTGTGGTTGCAGTTACGTGATTGAACAAAAATAGCACTGTCAGAAAGACACTCCGCATAAACTTCACCGCCCACATAAGTTAGTCGAACTCCTAAAATATCAAAAATACAATGACAACAATCAGTTTCATATTATTTGCTAAACTCCGTGTAAATCCCGAGCTTTTATCTTATATTTGTGCCTGCTGATATCATTGCACTAAACAATCAGTGGAATGGAATGTATGTCATATCACATGTAAAAACTTAATCAAATGACAACTAAGCCAACGTGAACAATGCTACTTTGGTTTTCCTCGACTATCTTTTACTACATTATGACAATGGACTTAACTTTATCTTCAAAATGGAACGGAACAATTTACATAAACTCATTATTTCACCGGACGGTTAATCATATCATTCTCATAGAGTATTGAAATTCCATAGACGAATCAAAAATCTACTATTACTACTCAAAATAGTGCAGTTTCACGCCCAGAGTCAATTGCATTTAGGCATTCATCACTAATTGTCATTTAGCCAACACGCTTAGCCAATTAAAAAAAACAGTAAAAAATTTCCAATTATTACCTACACGGAAGACAAAGGGAAAGCTAACAAATATTTGTATAATAATATTTATTAGCTTTCCCTGTTGCACACGTTAATCAAAGTGATGAATCACCAGTTTTGATAGAGAACGGGAGGGGAGGCCACGCCTAACTGGCCTAACGACAGAAACTTTGGACGCTCAAATTCAAAGAGGGGAAAAGCCGATAACCGATAACACTCGGAGGAACTATTTTGTGTGGCATTCAGTGAGGAGTGAAGTTCATGGTGTTCAAATTAAAAGTTTTATTTTAAGTAAGGAAGTGCTAACTGCTAACCGGAAATCAAGTATATTAATTACAAATTCAATATGATTGGTTAGTTAGAAGTAAAAACAAATGTGCGGGTATTCTTTTCCTTGCTAGGACAGTTGTTAAAGAAGTAGTTAATAAGTTCTAGTTGACTCTGATAGAAAGTGAAAATGAACAAATTGTTTTAACAATTCGTAGCCTTTTGTGTTAATTGGGCCAATCTTCTGGAAATTAGTATAACCATTTACATACTTGAGCCGGGTTTAAGTATACCATAATTTTGTTCCCTTCCGTATAATAGTAAAACTATATAAATTAATTGGATTTGGTTTGGTTTCTTTTAGCTTACCCTTTCCAATGTGTCGACGAGTATTTTCAATGGTGGAATTCCGGTTGACATTGGAGAGTTGGCCAAGACAGAAACGATCTAAATTATTGCTTGGATTAGTGAATCCATCAACAGTGATGGTGGATCTGTTGCAGTGGTATACTTCTCCAACACGACTATTCAACTCATAGTAAGCAATGCTAGCCCAATAGTCTGGTTCTTGAAAAGAAACAGCTGAGACATCTGGTGGTATCGTTGTGTCCATTGAATCAAGTCCACCACTTTGTCCATCATCTGAGGCAGGACTGTAGGCTGGAGGTGGACTCTCTGCTGCACAGCTAGATGTACCATAAGGACTATGTGGGGACTGAGCTCCAGCACCCCCTAGAGAACTTCCTGGACTTGGAATACTGATGGGCGGAGAGTTTGGCCCATTTGAGACAATGCTACTACCATTGTGTGAGTTGGACCCATGGCCGGAAAAACCATTGTGAGAATAGGCCACATTGTGTGGCATTGTTGGGTCCCCCATGTTGGACGAATAGCTCAGAAGACCACCTGGTGGAGGGGCAAATTCTGAGTGTCTTGGAACCAAAACTGGAGGCAACACAGCTGGACTCTCAACCCGCTTGTAATGGTACGGATTTATACACACCTATCAAAAAATATAAATAAATTATTTCACATTCACAATTCATTGATATTTATGATTTATTTTTAGTAAAAGCTAAGTGTACTTTAAAAGTACCACACCGCTTTGCCTGAAGGATCTACCCCCTAACATACCAAAGTACTACGGGCTGTCTGTACCAGTACCACTATGTTGCAAAGGACAGGCGGAAATATAAAAATAAGATCTAATACTCTGAGCACAATTAGAAAACGAAAAAACACGTTTGGAATCAATAAAGGTAACACTGTGTAAATCATGTAATACATAGCTAGTGTAATGAACCAGTCGACCTTGAGAAATGGCTGGCGCCAGCCAAGCTAATTAAGGATTCAACGATCAAAACAAAGTATTTAGGTGGATTCAATTCTCCTGTGTTTGATTCCTTTAACTGATAGAAATGAAAATGAACGAGATGATTTAATCTAACAAGTAGACAAGATAGGTACCCAGAACAAGTATCCGGTCTTTACTTTGAATTTTATTAACTCAACTTTTAAAACAAAGCCGGATCAAAAGTTTTTGGATTAAATCAATTTAATTGTCAAGATGGAGAGGAAGGCTGTGTCCTGATTAGGAAATATAAATATTTGAAATGTTCAAATTAACGCTAAAAAACACAGAGCTCGTACTTGCTCTTTTGTCATACAAATTATAAAATACATTTTAAGAATTATCAATCGATCCCTGTATAACTTAAGAACCTTAGAAGCTCCGAAGAAATTACATCTCGATCATGTTGGAAATGTTTCAAAGGGTTGTCGCAATAAGGAAAATCAAACTTGAATTACTAGGTGGATTGCACACACTGAATTTCTTGGGAAAATTCATAACGAAATTCCCAAAATCAGATTCAGAACTCGGACAAATTGATTTAGATGAGTTCACAAGAGTTTGAGATGAATTCATGAAAAAACGATGAAGTTGATATTCAACTTGACCACCTTGCTCAAAAATGCGCTGGCGCCGGCGATCTGACTAATGGAATTTAATCATCTAGTTCGGGTGCGTCACCCCTCTAAGTCGTGGTAGACATGACTAATCAAATAAAATATATGGTTAAACAAGGATTTCATCATATATTTTATTATTTCCAAACATTTTGATGAATATTATTCAGTGCCTGCGAAACCTTCCGTACTTTGAAAACAGAAGCTAGGGAATACCCCGCGCTCAGCGCGGAGTAAATACAAAAAGATAAAATAAAACTTCTTTTAAAGGCTCTCAGTACTGAAAAGTCTTTCGACCTTTTGGCTGAGCTGACCATTATTTCTGTACTAGTTTTGGAGGAACAGAAGAGAAAATCACTTTTAATACAAAAATTAAAAACCATAAAAAAAGTTGCCTACTCGATAGGTTATAGCAGGACTGTCTTTTTCATATAAAATAAACAGAGACAAGGGCCCCTTGGTATGTGTGATTATTCAGACTGTATTTTGAATCAATTTAGCGAAAGATCAAAAAGTTTTGCTGTATAAATTAAACGATCTCAACGATTTCAGTAAGTCCGAGTTTGGATGATTTGATTTTGCATCCGCGATTCCTTCAAATAAGATCTGCACTTTACGTTGTCATTACCTTCAATAAAAATACTGAATCTTTGCTCAATTTCGTTGAATATTTCGGTCAAACACAAATCCTGCTATTCAATTACCTCCCCTACCTCTCAAATCGAAAATTAGTACTGCGCAATTGTCAAGAATTTTGACATTAAATTGTACGACTGTACAATTTAATACTGAGCAAAAGCTTAACTTCTGGGGGAAGTTCTTGCGAAATGTTTGTTGAGACTTTTAGAGATTTCTAGTGCTTTTGCTTTAGCCTTTAGAACCCCAACACACAATGAACAATTAGTGACCTTTTGAATTACGAAACGAATGGTATTTAATATGTATGTCTCTCACGTCTTTTTGTTTTGCAGAGAATGGGTATTGACATTCCTCAAGGGCCTTGAGCTCATGATGACTCTGAAGGTCTGGCCATCTCCAAACTCTACAGTAAATGACATGAGGGAGACCTTTTCGATGAGACACTTGAAGTCTTCCATCCAAACTCCTTGGGATCGTGACACACTGTGACTTTGAGCCTGGACAACTCAGGGCCCTTTCCAAATCTTCAACAGCCCCCTTTTTTTTCTTCAATTTTTTAACGAGTGAGTCCACTGCTTTCTCTGCCCATTTTTCTTCTTCATCTCCTTGTTTCCAACCCAAGAGTTTTTTGACGGCCGGGGATGTAAAAGAAAATAAACTATTCAGAGAGCTCATGACAAAAAATTACACGTAATTACTGTCTCTCTTTTTTTTTGTACAATATAATAATTAATTTTTTCCTTAGGAAACTTTTATAAAAAAATTTAATTTAATTAATTATTGGTAGTTTAGTTATGGTAGCCCTAGCCGTCTCCCTGTGTTTTGTGTTTGTGTTCAGTTCTCCTCAGTCCGACGGCTAGTGTGAGAATACACATTCACGGAGCTCTCAAAATATTTTTCAACTCAAATCCCATGGCCGCCGTTTCCTCGTACGTTAACGTCACCACCCGATTTGAACGCAAACACCCCACAACTTCACCCAAAAAATAACACGGGATGTGGTGATTTTAAGGGTACAAGTAAAATATCCATTTCATAGTCAAAAATACACACATTCTAATCCACATGAATCCGTTCAATCCCTTGAGCCGTTCAACAGAATCAATTTTTAATCAAAATCAAAATTAACCCATGAGAGATGCAGAAATTATCAGAGATGACAAGATGAGGGCATTTTTATAACCAAGGAAGACCCTGAAACGCTATTTGCGTCAAATTCTGAGAACTCAATCCAATAGGGAATGTGATAGGAATTTCTTGATATTATAATTTTGTCCTACTACTAGGGGTACCTTCCTTTATCAGATGCAATATAGAATTGGTACTATGAGAAATGCAAAAGTTACAGGTATTTGGCATAGGAATATCAATCAATGAGTATTTAAGGAACTAATTAAGTCCAAGACGTCATATCTTAATGGTCCCTCAACACAAGTGGTCTTTCTTGTGGAGGTTTCCTTCCAAGTGGTTGTATGACGAAGTGGACTGTAACATAGTTGTTGAAACGTAGGCCTAAGTTGTCAACCAACCCACTTGGCGCCAAGAGTCTGTCTGGATCTCAGAGAACCAAACGACTCCTCTACGCCCATACACCTAGTCCATTCATCACAAACAATCACCCACTACTCAAAATTTTATAAGACATTTTATACTCCAATCCATCATTTCCTGACTCAGACCATGTCACTTTTATACCTCAAACAGTCATTTTATGCAAATTGTCTCAAAATCTTAAGAATGACAAAATTCGCGAATTTACCAATATTGGCACGTGCCAATATTATGAGGAAAGTTACTTTATGTATAGTAAAATCTATGGGCGTCTTAAGAAATACCTAAGATGCTTTGTCTGTTTGAGGATAAAGTACTGAGGGTGAGAATTCGGGTAAACTAAGCGATGATCTACTTTGATGTCTTAACCGCCACCGCCATAGCACAGAGCACCGTCGTGCAGAACATCTCCAGATTTTATCCGACCTGTTTTAGGAGTGCGGAAGTACAAGCGTATTCAATGCTCTATCGCTATTTTCGCTATGCGTTGTCATAAAGTAGATTTCTTATAGTCAGGGTCAAAAATGATCGTACTCGGACTGCTAAGAAAAAACGGTGTCAAAATCAATGTTGTTATCGAAAATGCCAAAATAGCAAAGAAAAGCTACGAGGAAACTATTGTTTTACTATAAATGTGCCGAAAGCCGAAAGACATGCGGCCGGCGAGTTCCTAGAATAAATGATTTCAAGAATATTGAACTTGCATTTCCCCACACTTGAATTCCAAGAACGCATGGTGGTTGAGATGGTGTGGTATGGATCAAAATTTAAAATGCTATAGAAAATTCAGGGTCACCATACAAGGGAAGGGTCAGTAGTCAGTACATACGTAACACGTAGTTCTCAGGATCACCCTGTTATTTGCACACGTGCGTGGAAAAATGCATCACTCCAAATTCGCGGAAATAAATTGTATTTACATTAATACTACTCCTTTATATTGTTTGACAATGCATGCATTATATACGTAGGAAAATAATGTTTACTGCATTTTGCATTGTCAATGCGGTATATATGCATATGAAAAAATAATGCGTAGCGTATTGGGTGTGAAAGTTAATTGTGGGATGAATGAAATTGGTTAAAAAATTGTCAATCTCAAAAGTTATTGACATTTGAAATTGTATTGCATAATTGCATCCGTGCGTAGTGTTTGTCAAGTGGCTTCAACCGGATGCGGATGGATGCACTTGATATTAAAAGTGGTACACAAACTGCTATGCCATCCTGATCAGAACTATCAGAGTAAATGACGTTTGATTTCTAACAAGCTTTATTTACCAAAACATTATGGAGATACACAATATTTCCCAGCTCTCTGAGGGTCTCCAGGAAATGTATTATGATAAGAAATGGAATCAACGTAATGGAGCGGTCAAATTTAGAAAGCACGAGATTTCAGAGTTGAATACTCTAAGGACACATATTTTTTGGATTACTAGATCATGGAAGAGATCCGCATCCGGGTATTTTTAATTGTTGGGTTGGGAATGGAATTGATCTGGAATTTCTGTGAGTGAAGAAAGTTTTGATAGAAATGAATGGTTTGGGGAGACTGGAGAAGATGGAGGACTACATGGGAAGGAGTTGGTCAGGAATCATACTCGGAAAAGCACTCTCACTCTAACTCAACTTTATACTACAAGGCCCCGCAAAATATGACATTAATTCCAAAAATATTACGCTAGCAATTGGAATTATATTCATGATTATCATTCGGATGGCTCTATTCTTCTTACAATTTCACATAAGATGCACATGACAAGTTTTCTGGCACTTACCTATGTAATGTATGATTGCATGCTATTGTTGATCGTAAAAAGTTTGGTGGGACCCTACACCAGTAGCAGTAGCAGAAAGCAGAAGAGATCATAAAGTGAGATGTGAGTGTGAATTGGGTGATCCACTCCACTCGAAAGTGAATCACTCTGACTCACTACCTTGTAAAACTTTTTACTCAAATCAATGTTGTAAAACAGGAGCTCCTGAGAAGATGCGGATTGTGCATCATACTTTATAGGATGCGAATAGTAGAATAGAATGAATACATTCGAATTCCTTAACTTTTTACAGTGTGGTTCACCATTTTTTCCATTTTGCTATTTCGATACTCCTAGCCAGAAGACTAAAAAAAATGGCATGGATCTTCCACTACCTCCGTATTTCATGAGACTGGTAAAGTTTCGTGTAGTGTTCGGTGACATGTATGGCGGACAGATTTTATGAACCACCGTGTTACAAGGATAATAAAATTCTTCAGGGATGAATTCGGAGATGAGTAGAGGATGAAGCATGACGGGAAGGCATGATGAAGCCAAATAGGTTACTTGGATAACATTCTAACTTTTGGATTCGGATCGGAATTCTTGGAATGAGGATGAAGATGAAGTAGAACTTGACTTTTGTTTTGACTATCTAATCTGAATCCGAACCCCGGAGTACCGGAATTACGAATTTTTATGTCTAGTGCATTTGCTCTGCAATCAATTTACCCTGGATTTATCTATCTATCTGTGTGTGGATTGCGGATCAAATACAAGTAATGTACATGCTCTTGGATTGCAAAGGAATTTAATGAGGCCAGGAGGAAATGACAAACATGTACGCAATGAGACAATGAGAGTAATAAACATGGTAACTTGGAAACTGCTAAGTTCGTTCGATTATTTTCAAGGTCTTTCAAAAATTGAGGACAGAAAATAATTTTTTTTTTAAAAATAGTCTGAATTCTGAAACATATCGAAAAAATTTGTGATTTTTTTGGAAAAACCAGAGTAGCATGGCATCCTTTGAAATTTGACAATTGATGGAAATATTATTGTTATTTTGTAGCAAATCAGCAGGGGACCGGCGACTGCGTCTACAGTGTTATTTTTATATTTTCCGGTTGTCCTGTTAAAGAAAAGGATTTGATTTTCCAAGAATATTGCCAGGTACGGTTCAATGCAAGCGTAATACAATCCTCTGAAATATATCCGGTTAAAATATAAATAATCTCGCTAAAATAAGAATTTTTAGAGCTGTGTCGAGACAAGTGGCAAGGTTGTGTGAAATAATGGGATGTTTAACTCAAAGTCAACCGTCCGTAATGAGAAATGGGAACTATACTTGTACAAATACAAAGTCTACAAAGTAAAGGTTTTAATGGAAAGTTTTATTTCTGAATGTCTACCTACCTGGTTTCCACTGTATATTTCCTACGGCTCAGAAAACACAGACGAAGTATAGCAAATTACTTAATTAGATTAGTCCAGTCCAGCCAAGATAAATTAGTAACCATTTGTTATAAAAAGTACATATTGGAGATACCTCAGCCCATTTCTTACAGTCCCACTAATATACACGACTGATCGCAGCTCAATTCTTACAATTAGTTTATTTTTAAATTCAATCATAGGTAAAGGTGAGCATTTTGCCGTTGCCGTTCTCCTAACAGAATATATTCTAGCAAATTGTGTTATCCTGTAATTCAATTTTCTGTGTGCATCGATGTCAAATTGATCATGACGAAAAATATGAATGGATGTTACAATTGAAATGTTTGAATAAACATCGACATCATGAATCATAATTTTCTCATGCTCAGGGACGCGTCAAGCTAACAAGCTGGTTTGTATTTGGCACTTTTATCGTAAAAATCATTGGATTTCTTTGCATATTTGTTTTAGTGCAAAACGTTCGTTAGTGTTAGGTGAAAACTAATCTGACTAATACGTGGTTTTGAACTGCTTGGAAATTCCAAACGGATACTGTGATTAGCGTGGGGTGGATTAGTTGCTGGATAAATAAATAAATAAACAAGATAGAGAGAAATTAATACGCTAATGTAAACGTAAAACGCTCGTCATTGTAATCTTTCTGAGTTGTATGAATGAATTATCATTATCACTGACCAGAATGACTGAAATACGAATGGGTGGAGTAGTAGTTTGGGTTGTTGTGTGTGAAGGAACAAGATAAAAATTTTGGCCGAATAACTTCAAATTGGACTTTAATGTTTACCCATTTTCATTGTCTGCTTCCGCTCCCTGTTTTAACACAAAATGGCATGCATTGCTAAGCGGCTCCGGCTCCACTAGCAAATATTAATTGAGATTCATATAATTTCCTGGCATCGCACGGTACACATACCTATCAATGGAATGTTGAATTGTTTAAAACAGAAATCCTTCTCTAATTTAGCAAATTGAAATGCGCCCAACGCAACGTCTGTACTCTAACTCTGGAACCAAAGAAAATTGTGTCAATATTAATATAGTTGCCAGCTAGTTCAAACATTTATTAAACTAGGATAAGCATACTAAAATAAATAGTCGTAGTCTAAGTCTAATTGTAAGTAGAAGTATTGGGTGCAAGTGCAAGCGACTCTGAGTCAAATAACGAATGCTTCGATTCCTTCCGTCTGAATACAAGTAATTTCCAAAAATTCATGTCCAGAAAAACAATTAGTAACGTCCTCGGTGGAATCATTATTTGGTGACATTCGATACTATTACAACATCGAAGTAGACATAAATGTCATTCCAATTAGCTTTGTCTACCACAAATAGCGTGTACATATTGATGTACCGCAAATGAACGAATAGAGTCCTACGGCAGTATTCAAAACAACCACATTGAGACCCTGTCTGTGTTTGGACACCCGGACTCCATTCAAATCCAGGTTGTAATAATAATTGTTTAAATGAAAAATAAATTGCGTAATGAAATAAATTGACCGCATCACATAATCTCAAGTTAGATCAATTAAACTCAACTATCATTTACTTTTCGGTTTTCAATTTCTAAACTCAACCATTTTTGGGTTCCGGGCCCTATTAGGTCATTTGCGGTATTAGAACGTAGGAATTCAATTGGAGATAATGAAACATTTCTCGTGGGCACACTGGACTCATATTGTTCTTAGACAGATCAGTAATACGAGCGCTCAGTTCTCAAAAACATGAATATTAAAATTCTAAACCGCTTATTGCTCTCCAAAATAGAAACACCAGCAACCACGTATATGACAGAATTACCTTTCTCGGCAAACCTTTCTGAACATTACGCGGAATTCTTTGTCTACAATAGTAAATGCTGTAATCATAAGCGGAATGAAGTAAATAATGTGCCAATAATGTGTGTTCTTCGGAGGAATTCAATCATATAATGCATAATAATATTTTATTTCATCACACTTTCATTAATTATTGAGCATTAGACCACTCAAAGGTGAATCCGTTGCCGTTAATAGTGGAGTCAGATTTAAATGTAACCAAAGCCAGACCTTGCGGAATGATAAGGGAGACTGGTGGAATTCTGCCACAAAATCTGAATGAGAAATTAGACAAAATCATTAAATACTCTTAATAACACCGGGTCTCTCAGCTCAAATGCCAATCTCTGAATAGAATTTCAACCAGGCCAGATATTCACTTATTGATCTAATCTGAGAACATTTACTCGAAAATCTCGTCCCTATATTGAGAGCTATACCGACGATGCGATGTGAAATTGACAGATCAGATATATCGTAACCAAAGAAAATGTATCCGAAGTGATAATCCGAGGTCTTATTTGTCTGATCGGGGCCTTAATTCTGTACCAATCATGCATAACTTACTGAAGCAATTGGCTGAACTGGTTATTGGTCCATGTAAACACAGTGACGGCATCATAGCTGCAACTACTGTCATCTTCAACGTCAATAGCAGTGAAAGTTAGATTTTTGTTCTCAACACCTGAAGGATTGAGGACGAAGAGAGCATTTTCACGCTCTTGATATTGTCCACCACTCACAGGGTATGAAAATGATCCAGCAGGTACTTTTAGGTCAGCGTATCCCGTCAACTCGGAGGAGTCTCCATATCCACTTGAGTAGACTTCTAAACTGAATCCTTTTCCTGGTGAAACATCACCAACACTCAATGTGATCAAAATCACTCCACCACCGGTCGTGTAATTGTGACCGACTTCATCGCTAAAGAGAAAGTTTAAAATTCATATAATTATGGCTATATTTTGCATTTGACACCTGTTCTGTGATGTTCAGTTCAGATAGACATATTTTAATGTGATGCCAAATTTATTCGAAGGGAAATGCATGACAGGTTAGGCCAAATTGTAGCTTAATTGTAGGTTAGGCCAAATTGTAAAATCAGAATATGACTTACATTTTAGTGGTGTCTGAATTACTGAACCGAGTAGCAAAGACGCCGTCATTGGGTCCTAATCCTGACGAGAGAAGACGGAACCGGAGGTTTTCATGAGGAGCCTTCAGGGTCCACGTACACCGGGAATTTGGTGTCAAATCCTTGTCAACCGAAAAGTTGATTAGAGCAGAGCTTACTTGCAAGAATCCACCGCAAGATTCGGTTGTAACGTCTGGAACGTCATCTTCCATCGCTGGAACTACAATTCAACGTAATTAATTTCTACTTGTTAGACACATCCAAAACTAACAATAAGACTGCATAATTTATACGGTAAAGAATAATTCAAACTCACCTGTAGATCTTATAATCCACTCTTCGAAATAGGACGTTTCAGTGTAGACACCAGGGTAGTCTAAGGTAGGTAAAAAGTTAGTTAATTTTCTTATCAAGTTTGAAATTCATTTGTTGCACCGTTAACTATATATCGTTATCGAAATAAGCTCAAGCGAACACGCCATTTTATGAAACCATTAGAATCTGCGTCACTGTTTTACTTATAAATATAATGCGGGTTCGGTGTTTATTCTATGTATATTAAAATGAAGAGGTGGTCAACTGAAATACAATTCGCATTAAATGATAAGTTATTGAGAATTACTTGGCTGAGCACATCCCTGTCCCCAAGAGACGATTCCGCATAAGGTGTTACCATTACACAATATTGGACCTCCAGAATCTGTAATTATTGGAAATAATTAGCGTGTTACAATGAATTACGACAAAATTTTAATTGAAAACAAACCCTAACGGACATTCTCATAACAAAAGCTATTTCCTCGTATGGGAACTGATATTCACCCTAGTATCACTTTTTATTTTGTGGTCATCTGATTTTAGCAAACAAACATATTGTAATACGATTTACCTCCCTGACAAGAGTCTTTGCCCCCTTCCCCATAACAAATCATAGACGCCGCAATTCGATTGGAATAGGCCATATTACACTGGGTATCATTTACATACGGAACCTCAACTTTCATCAAATTTGATGGAGATGGACCGCTCTGGTATAATGCACCCCAACCAGTTACAGTTGCAAGATCTAATTTAGGAAGGAACAATTTAATTCAATCGAGTAAATTAAAGAACATATGTCTGAAAACGTACCAGTAGGTTCGAATCCTGATTTTGGAAGAGTAACTGGGCCTACGAATTCATTGAACTCGAATGGAGGGAAAACTTGCATCAGAGCAATGTCATTTTCATATTGTTTAGCTGAAGGACTGCGAAATGTCAAATAAAATATCATTGCCCTACATCATATTCTGGGAAGCAAAATGGCAGATGATACTGATACTAATAGTTAGTGTATTCAGATATGCATAGGCTACGTACGATTGGTAGCGAGGATGAATGATAATTTTGACGACATCACGAACTTGCTCAGTCCCATCATTGACATCAATATTGTGGTCGCCAGCTGTAAGGGTGTATCCGGAGCCTTGAGAACAATGTGCAGCTGTGACGACCCATTCTGGGCTAATGATAGAACCTCCGCAATAATGTCCACCACCATTTCTCATGTCCACGATGTATTTAAATTCATGACGATTTGCCTCGACTCCACCCACAATTTTTCCACTATTACGTCCAGGAAAAACATAGGTTGATGGGCGTGGAAAGGCTTGGAAATAATTTTTCAGTTTATAATTTGTTTTTAAAAGATTCATGTTGAAAAATGACATAATACCTGATGAAAAAGCGACTATGGTCGCGAGGACCAGAAATGTGAGTCCCTGCATGGTGAACAGAATGCGTTTGAAGCAAATATCTCGCAAATTACCAAAGTTTACAACACTTTTATGAGTGATGATTTTGGATTGAAAAAACGACAGCCAGCTAGGCAATTGTCATTACAAATGGCTTGTCATTCTCAGGATTAATTTAAATATTGGATTAGGAGATTTGTTAATCGTTAATCCTCCAATTCAATATCTCTGACGCATTTGATTTCAATGATCCCCTCTTTCCTAGTTTTCCGTATAGTGTCAATTGTCAATACGGTTTTTAAGATGTAATCAATCATATTTGAGATTGTTCCTGACATGGCATTGACATTCATAGAAATTCCCCGACGGTGCGGGTCATTATTGTATGCGTGTGTACCGCACCGCTATCATAAAATCCCTCTTGAGACCCAGATTAGCTTAATTTATTTTATTCAGTGGACTCCACCCTAAAGTGTCTGTCAAGTATCAAGTGTTTTCTCTCATTGTTGTTAATTTCGGGACTGTCGAGTGTCGAGTGTCTATGGAATGATGCAACAAAAATTTTGGAAATACACTGGAAAAAATGGATTTACTTACACCCGTTAAATCGAATGAGCGCTGCCAAGTTACACACAAGTCGCATGTTAAAGTATTAAATTTATCTGGTAATACTAAATCAAATTAGTTTTTCGTCAGGTGCATTATTACATGGTTATGGTTTAACCATGCAGCTAGAACTTTTCTGGAATCGGATTTTGTATGATCCCTGATCCATCTTATAACTTCCTAACCCCTAGAAAGTTGAGTTTAAAAATCTGGTGCTGGCATCGGACCATTGGAAATTTATTTCCAAGCGGAATCTTAACAATTAATTTGTAATTTATAATTATCACAATTCAGAATTCGCAGGCTTCCTTGTGTTCTGAAGACGACACTTTGGTAATTAGAAGGTGATCGTAGGAAACGAACCGAAAGATCGAAAGTCGTTGGTTTCTAAATTAAGTTATAATTAATTTTAAACCTAGTAGTAACCAAAGTGGACAGATATTACCGAGCATCTAAATTCCTACTTATTAGGTTCTTCGGAGCAACATTTTCTTAGAAAATCACGTTGTACATCTTTTAATTCATGGGAATCAATTCAGCCATCAGATTGAGAAATTGAGATAGAATCAGAAAGAGAGAACCAATTATGTATTGGAACTATTGGAAGTAACGAGTGGATGAATAAAATCATAAGTCTAATTCGAACATACAGAAGAAACTCGAAAAACATTCATTCTATTCTTCCGACCACATGAAAATTCCAGTTGTTTATGTATTAATCAGCCACCTTGAATATTTCCTGAGAAATTATGCTATGCCAAATCATATAAAAGGAAAGAAAATATTCACTTTTTACACATAGAACTACGAAGGACACTAAAGAGTAACACAAAATCTGATTATTTCTGTAACTTCCTACCTTCACAACGTACAATGAAATTAACAATCATCTTCTACATTTTGGGACTCCTAATTGCTTCGGTGTTTGGACAATGTGCGAACAATCGTGGGTTTTGCAGACGTAAGTTTAGCCACTCAGCATATATTGAAATGTTTTAGTTAAATCATTAAATAATACTAACATTTTATATTCATTTCTTTACAGCCAAGTGTTTCTCTCATGAGAAAATAAATAACGGGGCGAATACGGCCATTTGCATTAACAATCAACACTGCTGTGTTCCAAAGTGAAGAAATTGAGCATTTGATGCATCATATTATTTTGGACATTAATCTAAAAACTTTTTGAAATAAAAATAGTTGGTTTGTGTTCATACAAAGTACAAAGTCCTGCTTTATTCGAATTTCCAGAAATGCATATTGATGGATGAGTTTAGAAAACCCAAGTGGAAAAATAGCACCTAATAGACTCACAGTAACCATCAGGCATTAATTTATTCTCACTCTCTCAATCACTTCCCTTTCTAACGGAAGTACAGCATATTGGGTCAACTATTGTAAATCGGATTGCCTAATTTTAGAAAATGTGCAAAGTGGATTTTGAGGTTAAATCTTTATTGAACAGTCACTAAATGCATTTCCATACGATAGGTTCATTGAGACATAATAACAGTCCCTTGCCTTGTCCGGACCAAAATCGTACCAAGACCCTTTCGCTCTTTATGACTTATCGGTCGTCTGTGACAGGTTTTAGTCTGTACTACCAGGTCCCCCTGTCCAGGTACCTGAATCCTAATCTTTCTGTCCGGTCAGCAGTCTTATGGTGCCAATAGGACGAATGAGACAAAGACGTAGTAAAAAATGGCGTCGTTTTTATTTGAATTTGTATTATTTTCCCGCCACCCAATGTCCTGAGCCAATGAGTGTAATTTGGAATGGTCTAGAAATGTGGAGTGGACGGGGAGCCGTGTCGGCGAAGCGCGAGAGCTCGTCGTGTGCCTTCACTTGATAATCTTAATTGGACTAGAAAGAACGTGCTCTCTTTCCCTCTCTCCTCAACCGAATCCTTTCCCTACTTTTTCATCACTTGATTTTTCAAAATTATTCATCAGTACTTTTTACACTTTTTTTAACACTCATTCTCCTCATCTCATCAACCAGGTGTGGCACTCACTCCTCAACTCTACAATCAACAAGGTCAGGTCAGTCACTCAAAATTCACACTCATACTATTTTTTTTATTTCTGTGTTTTATGTGTGAAGAGAAAAATTTTATTAATTAAAAATTAAAATTCGGACAGAAGGAGAGGTTGTTTTAATTAGGTTCTATCGGTTGACATTGGTCAACAGTGTCTCATTTCTACCACCCACGTAATTTTTTGTATTGTCAATGTCAATTCTTCCATAATTCAGAAAATTCAGACCTCCTTCCGTCCCGGGCCTCCCGGGTATCGGATATCGGCATCGGGCGGGATCCAATTCTGGTTCATCTACGTAGTAGGCTGTTCCAAGGAATTTTTTCATAAGCTCTGTACGGACTTTTACGGACTTTTAAATTTTTGTACAAACCAGAATTCATTAGATCAGATGTGTGACGTGTTAAGACGTCAATTCTTTAGAGTTGGAACCCTAAACTATGTGTTTTATTTCTTTTACAGGTGTCAGATATTTTTTTACAATGAGCTACAGTCCAAAGAACGGTGGTAATTCACAAAACAATATGGTCACTGGCCTAACTCCAACTGTTGCTAATGGGTCACCTTGCTACCCTCAAACTGGAATCGTTGGAACCGTATCCATTCCTCCCAGACCGACCACGGTGGCCGTACCCTATCCAACTATGCTGGTAAATATTATATGTTCAATACAATGAACAAAAGTGAAAGGAAGGAATTTTAATAAATTGTTTTTCCTCTAAACAGAAAGGCCCCCCACTTGACATGACTCAACTTCTTCGGGCTTGCACTGAACTCGGGCAATCCGGGGATGGCTGTACACAGACATCAGAAGAAGACGTAAGTATATAGTTATTGTATCCATGCTTTCATTTAATTTTATTATATTGAGTGATGAATTGATGTAAAATTTTAAATTGTTCTGTTGGATTAGAAACGTTTTCTGGAGAAGGCTATTTTCCAAGACTTTCAAAATACCGCCGGAGAAATGAAGATAGCGCTTACCACTCTTGAGGATGTTCACATTATTGATGGACACGAGGGTGAAAAAAAGGAAGAGCATTTGAATGCATTGGAGATTTTAATCGACTACGTCGACGATATTGATGCTGCTAATGGTAATAAATGCGTTAGACAGAAGCTATGTTATCGATAACTAATAATTTAGTTTAACATTCCCTCTCTATTGTGTATTTCAGATTGCATTAAACTCGGAGGACTATACACTGGCTTTGATTCTATGAAATCACCATTTCCCGAAATACGGGCTGCTGCCTGCACATTGATTGCTGAACTTGTGCAAAATAATCAGAAATCATACAAGACTTGCGAACAACTCCAAGTATTACGTCGGGTCATATTGAAGTTTCAGTCCGAAACGGAGGTCTCAATGGTTAAAGAAAAAGCTTTGTATGCAGTTTCCTGTCTGCTCCGTGATAACCCAGAAGCTACTAAAACTTTTTTGACTGATTGGGGATTTAATTGGTTGTTTGATCTCGTCTTAAATTCTGGGAATATCAACATTCTCAAGAAGTGCCGCTACATTCTTCATTCAATCTTTCATTGTGAAGAAGAAGGGGAACGGATAACCAAAGCTTTTTGTAAGTTTGTAATACTTTTTTTGTTGGACTAAATCGCATTTCTAATTTTAACTCGAAAGCCAAAGCATCCTTTCAAGAACTCAAATTATATTATAATCCTTTTAATTCTTTTTGCAGACAACCCTGATGTTACTATTGAATTTTGTAACCAACTCATTGCTCGTCTTCGAAAGTCTACATGCGTTCCATCCAGGAACATTATTTTGCACATTATCTTATCAATATACTCCGCTCAACCTGATCTTCGTGAACAGTTTTCGTCTGAAGAATTTGGATTGGTACACATTGTCAAAGAATATTTGGGGGAGTATGACAATGTTTTGGATCCATATTACAGCCCCGTAAGAGAATTTTAAGTATAATATTGTCATTTGTTTTAACATATCCAAAAAAAAATTATATTGTAATATCATATTTTGTGTTACTCAGGATTCTGGAGAACTCTACGACGTCCTTCTTGAACTTCAACGAGCTCTGAAACTTAAAAATTGAATTGTCAGAATTGCCACACCGGTATCCAAATTGATCTAGTGCGAATCCACAATCACATTATCTGAATAATTAGTAGACAATATCTATCAAATAAGTACAAATTCCACAAAATTTGCAAGCATGTTTTTATACCAAGCTATGTCAAATCTTAGAGGGGGTGCAGAGCACAACATATTAACTCAACGAAAGTCAAAATTAAAGTCCAAAAATGACATTACAACCTCTGGCTGTGTTTAATTTTTACTACGTTAATTAGTACGTTAAGTAGTACTAGGTTAGTTAGTAATTAGTTGCGTATTAACTTTAAAACTCTTGAGAATTTAGTAGAGCAAAAGAATTTGAGTTTTTGAGAAAACTTGTAACTGTTTCGGAATCTTTTTATGGGGAAAGGAAATTTTAAAGTAATAATCATTTGGTTCTTTTACTTATGAAATCATAGCGAATCGTATTAAAATATTAATTAGTGTGGCATAACTTTTCGGCGTGCGATTGCCAATGAGGAGGGGTCTAAGTCGGGGCAAGTTCAATTTTGCGATAGAAATAACAATTAGTCGTGTGAACGCCTAGATTTGTTCGTAACGTAGTACGCTATATTATCGCTAACTACTTTGTGTCATTTCTACAATTTGATCAGACTGTGTTTATTAGAGAAACTCTCAAACTCTCTCTTCAAACATGTCGATGCGATAGTTTACTGGAATGTTTTACTAATGTGCTGATATCTACAACTAAATACTGAGGATTCTTTTCAAGTGTCACTTAACACTTAACATTATTATAGTCCATCAAAGGGGAAAGTTCTCATTCGACCAAAGTACAAAAATATACAAATGTGCTTTTACCATTTCATGTCCTTTGATGCAGACAAGGAAATTATTATACAGGGGAATAAATTCATATTCCCGAATATACCTCTAAAATCACAATTTGCCCCAGGGGGGTTTTCGATAGTTGCCTTGAGAAATCCTAAAAAACCATTACAATTAATTAAGCAACAATTCCAGTTGTCCTGTGCGATGTTTGATATGAAAATGATTATAATTACCGGTTTTGAAATGAAACACGAAAATACACTATGCGATTAAAATTATTAGAATGACTTGAGACTAAAAGTACGTACTGGCACAATTGTCAGCACTACTTACGGCTAATATTTCTTAGTATTTATACAAAAACATCATCATCATTTTATTATAACGCTACCAGTGTAGTTCATGCAAACAATATTTGTTTCAATTTAACACTAAACAATTACGTAGATTGTAGTTTGAACTATTTGTTTTTTGGTTTGGTAAATTTATGTTTAGTTTAGTTTAGTAATTGTATGTTTAGTTTAGTTTAGTAATTGTATTTAATCTAGTCCGTGTTCCCAAAAACGATCCTTTGGCCGCAATAATAATCCAGCAAAGGTGAGTTTCCTTCCAACTTTGTAAAGATTTATATCAAATTCAACGCTTCCTGATTTGTGCTCCTTAATTGTCAAAACTCTTGCCTTGAAATGACGGTAAATCGCATAGTGCATGAGACGATTCCAGTCATCCGCCTCCCATTGCCAACCTGTAGAGTTTAAAACACATGTGTCGTCAAATACCGAAAATTTCATTAAATTTTGAGATATGTATGAGAATTGACTGGGCTTTTGTGGGTGTCGGGCTCGGGTCTCCCGCGTACATTGTTATACATTGTACATAATTGCTTTCATATCATTTTACACGCTGGAAGCTTTTTCAGGGATACCAACACATTCACAGCAAAATATTCGCCGCGGATACAGGGCCGAGTGTGATTATAATAAGCTGTTAAGAGTTAAGACTTAATTAATAACTAATAGTGCATACCGTTGCAACTCCAGACAGCCCGAGCTCCCTGGACAGGAATTTCGGCTACCGATGGGTCCATCCGTTGAAGATCAGCAACTGGAACTGTACGAACCTCGCAAATATCCAAGAATAAACAATCTACCCTCTCCATATTGATTGGATGAGCATCACCTCCGGCACTAATACTTTTACCAAGAACGCGAACTCGGTAAAAATAATTACGAAAATCGATGACTGCTTGGACTACGAAATCACGTCCAACCAAATCGCATCCACACCATTGCTCAACCTTCACATTTTTAGCCAGATAACTTTCACATCTCTTATGGATCTGAAACAATACATGTTCAATGTGAGAAATTCGGGACCGCACAAAGAATTCTCCGGGTTTAACTGATCCAATAATGACGATATCAATGAGTTCGCATAACTCGAGTGGCCGTGGACGTTTAGATTTCCTGAAATGCCAGTTTACACCTTCCGATTCAACGCTGGGAATAGAAGAGAAATTATCCATGCAGTAACACGGTGGTCCGGGTACTTTCTGTCGGGACAAATAAAGAAAAAAATTTGGATAAACTAGAGGTATCGAAAACGTTGAGAGTTAAAATTATAGTTGATATTTGATTTAATCTTTGTACCTCAGTTCCAATTTGAGTCCAAATGGCCAGCTTATTCAAAGTCATCGATTGTCCTGGAGCCATGGTCTCAAGAAAATTAGCAAAAAGCTCAACTTCATCGATAACATTAGCATTTGACGTTGAATTCTCGGTTACATTCTCAATTTTCTTCAGCCAGAAGGAGTTTTCATCAGCAAACAATGGATAGAACTCTAGACGATCCACAGAAGCAATGCCTGCCAAATGAACAAGGACGCATTGAGCCGGAATCATGGTCAAAGGATTAAATGGTAAGTTCTTGCTCCTAAGATGATTCACATGAGCAAGATTCCATTTGTTCACCATGCCGCGAACTCCAAAATCAATGTATAAGATGCGAACATAGTCAGTCTCCCGTTGAAGACGATTGCTTGTGCACAATACTCGAAAACATGTGCCATAGACGTCATCCTTGTACACATATAATTCGTTTTTCTCAATCAAACCTCTGGTTTTCCTCTGTCCAAACTCCTGACGATTATTTTCGTTATTCGACAAGAGGTCTTGTAAATGCTGAAAGACTGGTGTGTTCAGTTGAATCATCATTTCGGCATTCTTCCTGCAACTCGCGATTCGTAAGGATGGGTAAAAATCCCTTGTCTTCAGAAGGACGGGCATATCGAAAGTTGAGAAAAGGCATGTGAGGATGACTTCATTGATACTTTGATTCGGATATTTTGACGATGTCAGAATAATTTTGTTTCCGTCAGGTTTCAATGACACAATTTTTGCCGTCAAGTCGAAAGAGCCGTCCGCCATGGTATTCTCAGCCGCCATGAGCCGTCCCAGAAGATGACGGTATTCTGCAGTGTCTCCATATCTTCGTAGTCCAGCCAATCGAAATTTTATGATTTTTGGTGGGAGCTTACAATATTCCGTTACCGCACGATAAACATGTCTCAGTTTAACCATGCCTACTGAGGCTTCATCAAATAAATAACACTTGGCTTTCTTCACCTGGTCCCTAGGGTCACGAACTACTTCCAAAATAAGTGCACGTTTGAATAAACCATCGATCCAAATGACGGCCACATACCCTGGGACAATATATCCTGAGGTTAAAATATGCTCATTCGTGACTTGTCCAAGAGATTTGTAAACAGCATTCATTGACGTCAAGCTCTCTTCAAACTCCAACAGCTTATCTTTGTCCGTATAGTGAAATTTTAAGACATCAATCGGGTACGACATGTTTGATGGGTCTTGCATCCTGACCTTGACAATTTCATTTAGTTGATGGGATGGTGGTGTCCATTTATACACCGCTGGCATGACACTGAAGTCATACAAGGTCTTGATAGTACTATTGCGAGACGATATGTGAACTTCTTTCTTACTTTCCCGAGCTAGCTCTGTAGACATGAATGAAAGAGAGTCATCATTAGTAGAATCAAAACATACAAGATGAATATACATAATTTGACATATAATTACTTGCGATTGTAAATTCTCTCAATTTTTGAAACTCCTCTCGGAATTTCTGACGTTCAATTTCTTCTTCCGTCTGATCGATTCCCTTGGCAGGAAGAGTTTCATTAACATTCGATTGTTTCTTGTCATTGTTGTGATTATGCTGGTTGTCATTGTTCTCGCCAGAACCTCGTCTTCCATTTTTGCGTCCCATTCCAGATGTCTCTATTAAATTGCAAATAAATATCATATTTTACTCAAGTGAAATCTGCAATTGCAAATCATACAGTTTTTCACACGACGATGTGGGTCATTCAAATATCAGAACCCTGCCTAGGATGCTCAGAATGTGCACTTTATAAAATTTCACTAGAGGTATGCAAAACCCCCGTGTAACACTGAATTTTTTCGAATATTTTTGTGTGGCCATGCAATCCAAGACATTCAAAAGATAATTGAAGAGGTTTGTACGGAAACAAAAAACTCGTAAGACGCAGTATTTACACTTGTCTTGTCTCAGCAATAAAAAATAATTTTTTTTATATAACCTGAATTTTATATTTACAAAAGTGGATTAAATTATTATAAATTGAGTCTTGACCTGCGTTCGGTGAACCGTTCGAGTTCACTGCTTCAATTTCTTCCGACAATTTCACTCGTACAGATCTTCTGCCCTTGTTCTTTTTCTTTCCTCGATTTGTACTAGGTGTGGATTCACGGCTATCGATGCGAAGTTTTTGTAAACGATGAGTCAGGAGGTCAATTTCATTCTCATTTCCAAACTCCATTTCAGTTGTTCCTATTAATTTACAAACAAACATCATACGTTGCTTGGGCACAATTTATCAATCAAATAGGATTAGAAATTTTAATCTCTCGTTTAACCCAAGTATTTCAACACATCGCATCGGGGCGACATATTTTTTCCCCACTGCCTGACATAAATACCATTACTACGACCAGAGATAAACTGGTCAGCCGAAATTGTAATTACGTGTTTAGGATCCCGCAAATGACCACCAAGAAAGCGATTTCATATGTAATGCCGCTATTTTATCTTTGTATCTAGGTCTAATAATAAGTCCTATTTTAAATTTCTCTGAATCGATCGCAAGTCCAAATTTTTAATACCATTCAAAGTTAAATTCAGTTTCAGAAAAAACTAGGACAAGATCCATTAGCTGTTAAACAGACAGTCTCGTCAACTGTCATAGGTCATTCACCCGATTCCAAATGTCCTACGAAAATTCCCTTGCCTGTAGACAATTTCCTATGGACAGTTCCCTACCTGACCATGTGCACTTATCATGATTAAACAACATCCGTCATATTTAATTCGTTTACATGCGGCAGAAAAACACGTTTGGCCGGGGACTTGGGTTTTGCGGTTTGGAGTCTTACCTCGTTTGTAATCTGGGGGAAAAAATCTCATTTCCCAAGGCAGAAAATAATTTTAAAAAATTACAAAAAAAATAATTTAAAAATAAATTGTAGAAATGTGTGGACTTAATCTTCGGAAAGTGAAAATACATGTTGCTTGCATTTGTACATAGTAGTAAAATATGAAAATGTGTAGTTACAAAATAAAGCCTTACCTCTGGCTCCGTTCGAGAGTTCCACCACACCTTCCAAATTGTTGGAGATTTGTAGTTGTTCAGTTTCTTCAACTCGATTCATTATATTTGCACTGTTTTTAAAGTCACTTGATCGTCCGCTGTCAAGTTTCAGACTAAACAAAATCGGTCACCTCAAAATCTTCACAATTGGTTCCTTCGGACCACTTCCACTCGATAGTACCTAACAATTTACAAACAAACAATTTAATTACGTTGTTAGGGTAAAACTTAACACAATTGACCTTGGTTGATAAGATTAAGAATTTTGAAATAAATATTTATAATTAAATGGGCGAATCAAACCAATTATACAGGGTGGGTCATAACTGCTTGACCCATGGCTGGGCAATGTCAGCACATAACAAAAACATATAAAATTAATATGTAGAAACAATTTGGATTTCATGAATTGTTACGACGTCTTTCATATTTGCGTGCTTTTCAAATCTGATTTGTCGCTTTCCTCACACAGTCAGAATTATTGGCGTGCAATAAATATGTATTATATAATTGAGCGCTTGTGAACGTTTCGACAAGGGCTGATTCTCGTTTCATTTTTCGTACTGATTTAACTCAAGGAGTAGTTCCACTCTCGGACTTGAATCAATCAATTTGGTCGTACCCTTCCCATATTACATTTATATTGGAGTAAGAAAATACCGGCATTTCTATATTTATTTTAATACGAGCTATTAAATCCGCCGAATGAAAATAACAATTCTTTCATGGCCTGGTCGCATTCGAGGACGCAATGGACATGCACTAAACCAATGTTAATTTGCCGAAGGACTTTCATTGCAAAATGGTTTAAGTTGTATATGCCATCTCTTCCATTGTTAAACCCGTATGGGTATGGCGTATGACATGCCAGGATAAATATAATTTTTAATCAATCTGTCTTGATAGTCAAGTGTATACTGTATTAAAAGGCTCTTGTGCTACTAGCATGAATTGAAAATATGCAAGAAACATGAGGATCTAATTTAGTTTCCATTTTATGAATGCCGGAGTACCAGAACAGACTCGTCCAGATGTACAGGGAAGGAATATTGATGTGCTGGGTATTGGTTCGGTCTTCGGTGTCGGCAGTGGATCTCCTAATTCTAAAATTGAAGCAAAGTAAAAGTGAAAATCTTACTTCTGCTTGCACCCAAGCACTCGCTCACTGGCACTTCTACTATTGCACTGCACTGCTTCAATTAACCTTCTCCGACTTTCTTTCTCGTGACGACTTTTCACTTTTTTTACTTTTATTATACGGTGTCTAAGTACGCTCAATTTTTTTGTCCAATGAATTTACTAAGACTGTCGGTGACGGGTCATGGGTTGTGAGTGAATGACTCCTTCCATCTATTCACGAATTCCATGCTGTCCTAACAATTTACTAACATACACAAATACCGTTGCTGGGGGACTAATATGCCAAATGTAAAAGCATTCGCTATTAATTGAAGTGATCGCAAATGCATTGTGGCTCATAATTACTCTTTTCTCCTATTTTGCCCAGCGTTCATAATTAATGAGATATACATTTTGAATTTACAGAGGATTTTTTTTACAAAAATTATTGACCTTATAAGTCATTGTGAGCCATTTAAAAACATTAGTATTGGCACTAACAATTATCAACGTTGAGCATAAACTACTAAATAAATCCCTAACTATTTCTTTTACATATTTTTAATTCATGCTCCAGCGCATAAGCTCTTAAATATATCTAATTCATTTACAAGACAGATTGATTAAAAATTGCATTTTTCGTCATGTCTGTGTTGGCGGCCATTATATACAATGAGGCATTATAGACAATGCCGGCGACTCCTCGCCACGTAGGCAAGGCCTATACAATATGTATAATGCCCGGACTGTGTCTACACGGCCTAGGCATTGTTTATACGGCGTGTATATTTGGCCTGAAATGATTTTGACGAGGAGAAACAATGCTCGGTTACAGTTCATACATTAAAATTGTCCACTATTGATAATCCATATTTTGGAGGCCCGAACGTACGTACGGCCAATACCTTGGTAATGGCATATATCGTTCAGGAACTACGAATAAAAAGGAGCCCTTCAAATACACACGCCGTAAGAACCATTCTTAGAAGGCCTAGGCATTATACACAGTACCCAAGCTGTATCGAGAATTGTTTCTAATCGTCATAATCATTTCAAGCCAAATACACACGTCGTATAAACAATGCCTAGGCGGTGTAGACACACCCCGCGCGTTATACAAGTTGCCTAGGTCTTGTCTATGTGGCGAGGAGTCGCCGGCATTGTCTATAATGCATCATTGTATATATGGCCGCCCAATCTGTCTGGATAATGAATTAGATATATTTAAGAGCTTATGCGCTGGAGGATGAATTGAAAATATGTAAAAAAAAAAAATAATAATAATAATTAGGGATTTATTTAGTTTCCATTTTTTGAATGCCGGAGTACCACACTAGACTTGCCCCGGATACGTACAGGGCAGGAATATCACCGTTCTGGATTCGGTACCGGCAGTGAATCTTCTATTTCTAAAATTGAAGCAAAGTAAAAGTGAAAATCTTACTTCTGCTTGCACCCAAGCTCTCGCTCACTGGCACTTGTACGGCTGCACTTCTTCAGCCCTTCTCCGACTTTCTTTCTCGCGACGATTTTTCACTTTTCTCACTTTTTATTACAAGAAGTCGAAGTACGCTGAAAAAATTTCTGTCCAATGAATTTACTACGACTGTCGGTGACGGGTCATGGGTTGTGAGTGAGTGACGCCTTCCACCATTTAACCAATTCCTAACTACCCGAACAATTTACAAACAAACAGAACAAGCGTTGCCGGGGGCTATTAGGTCAATTGTAAAGGCATTCCCTATTAATCACATGTGCGTTGTGGCTCTTAATTATTTCTTTCCCCTATTTTGCTCATCGTTCATAATTGATGAGATATACGTTTTGATTATACAGACGATTTTTTTTACAGAAATTATTGACCTTATAAGTCATTGTGAGCCATTTAAAAGCATTACCAGTATTGGCACAAACAATTATCAGCGTTGAGCATCAGTGAGTTGAGTAAAAAGTTGTAGTAAAACGTTGTGTAGTACAAAGTATACATGGGTTTGGCCAGTACTAGAACTATAAAAGTAAAAATCTTACCTGTACTTGCACCCAATATCTCGTTCCGTGTCAATCTCAATGCTAAACTTTCTCCGGCTTTCTCTCTACCTTTTCTCACTTTTTATTACAAGATGTCTGAGTACGCTCGATTAATTTCTGTCCAACGAATTTATACCGACTGTCGGTGACGGGTCATGGGTTGTGAGTGAAAGACTCCATCCACCAATTGACCAATTCCAAGCTGTCCTAACAAGTAACAAACATACACAAATACTGTTGCTGGGGGTATATGAGGTCATATGTAGAAGCATTCGCTATTAATTCAAGTAATCGCATGTACTACGAGGATGTACACTTTGCTTAACGTTCATTTATTTGATTTGATAGAGGATTTCTTGTAGATTATTATTCTTATAATTTAGTGTAATCCATTTTAAAAAAAATGCAATGGCACTAACAATTACTAGCGTTGAACATCAATGCAAAAATTTTAGAAGTAAAATCCAGTACAAAAGAGTCAAAGGACATACGGCTTGGGGCAAAACTGATCCTTAAAATTTGGATGGCGAACGGTTAAGTGAAATAAAAACGTAACCCGCTAACAATGCTACCGCAGTTGGAAACTATGGAAAATAAATTTTCACTGAAAACTAACTCAACTTTCAAGTCAACAAATTAAGTGAAAGGAAGAAGGGAGTACGGTGCGCAATATGCTTACCAGAGTGAGAGCTTTCCAATAAAATTAATGCCATTACATTCTAGAATGCTTAATGTTAAACTCAATTTATAATTTTGGAAACGTAAGAAAATCATTTCATAGCGCGCAGCGTTCCAGTCGATTTCACTTTAATGTGCGGGACATGGAAGTTGGGTTACTCTTCAGTGAAAATTCATTCTTTGCAACAGTTTCCTTTGGACCGAAGACTTAATTTGGTTGAACTGAACTCCGTCAAATTTTAGGCCTTTGTTCTGGTCAACCTCACACGACTGTCGAACTGAATTGGAGAGTGTGAATATCGAATAGTGAAAAATAGCTAGCTCGTCGTCGTCCCGGACAATTCTCGAGATGTTCCTTAGCATTGTTTCTCATTATCATCAACGTTTCACGGAATGAACAATGCAAGGTGGGCCCTGTGGACACTCTTGTGCATATGGCCCGGGCATTATGCATGTTGCCCAGGCTGTATCCACAATTATTTCTCATCATAAACATTTCAGGCCAAATACCACACGCCGTATGAACAATGCCTAAACTTAAACTATGTTAGGCATTATACATGTTGCCTAGGCTGCGTCTTAAAGACGAGGAGTCGCCGGCATTGTAGATAATGCCTAATTGTATATATAGCGTACAACATATATATGGCATACAACATATATGCGGCGTTGTCCATTGGACACTTCAACTTCAACAGAAGCAACCTTGAAAGTCATGAAAGTTATCGGCAATAGTCAAGATTTCTACACGGTTGTCTTACTGATTCCGTTGCCATTGCATCGCATACTGTATTGTGACTGAAATACGACGACAGTTTCCCTGTTATATTTTTAGCCATACCTCAAGTTTTTGAACGTTAAAATAGTAGACGACGTTACTGTACAATTTTTGGATAGATTGTCTTCTTTCGAATGAAGTGTGACCCGCATCCAAACTTTTTAAAATTATTGCCAATGATAATGATAATATGTATTCAGAACGATCAGAAATGCAGTCAGTCAGATGTGTATATTTATTCGTATATTTTAAAACAAGGTAAAATGTAAACACTTTACAGTCAAGTAAATGTATTTTCATCACAGAAACTGCTCCAGATTGGCTGCAAAACTATCAACCCTAAACAACTAAATACTCTCAAAACTCTCATTTCATTAAAATTCAACAAACACATCTAAAAACTAAAATGCGAATCTAATAAAAAGTGTAAATGCGCGAATTTTCCTCGAAGACTAAGCATACACATTCACTATTTAAAACACGGATATAGGCAGCGCATAAATTGTGAGAAAACAATAAACTGAGTTACACAATTGAATCGATTAAATCCACGTCACTACACTAAATTCATAAACAGTATAAAACGGTGGAAGCAACAATTCTAGTGGTAGTTGGAATGAAACGCATGAATGAATACACACGCAGAATAAAATTATTAAAATGACCAGAGGCTAAAACTACGTACTGCAACAATTGTCAGCACTAATTACGACTTACGACTAAGGACTAATCCATCTTAGCATTAAGATAAATATCACACTACAGCAAACATGAACCTTATCACCACATACGTCTTTCTTATGTAACTCATTTTAGTAGCTCATGTGACCAATATTCGTATCATTTTCCACAGAAGCAATTAAGTAGATTTTGGTTAGAATTGTTTGATTTTTTGGTTTGTTAAATTCGTTCAACGTCTGCTCCTACGATAATTGTCTTTGGCCAAAACCGTCTTGGGTTCCCAAAAACGATCTTTTGGGCGAAGTAAGTATCCAACACTGTTATTCTCTCCAACTTCGTAAAGATTCATATGAAATTGAGGACATCCAGATGAATTCCTCTTTAGTGTTAAAACCTTTGCCTTGAAGTGACGGTACAGGACATATTTCATGAGGCGATTCCAGTCTTCCATGTCCCATTGAAAACCTGTAGATTTTCAAACAAAATAGTCAAATACCGAAAAGATGCTGTTGAATTTGACTGAGCTAATGTCCGGGTATGATCTGGAGTAGACATTGTGCGGTAATAAATGTTTTAATATCATTTTACAAGCTGGAGGATTTTCTTTCTCTAGACTCCAGACCAAGTGCAACTATTATAACACATTCACCTCAAAACATTCGGGAATGCAGGGCTGAAAGATTGCCAGAGGTTAAGTTTAATTAAAATTTAATAGTGCGTACCACTGCAACTCCAGACAGCCAGAGCTCCTTGTGCAGGAATTTCGGCTACTGATGGGTCCATCCGTTGAAGATCAGCAACAGGAACTGAACGAACCTCACCACGATCCAATAATAGACAATCAACCATGGGAATCTCATTTTGGCGAACACCTTCTCCAACATCAAGACTTTTACCCAGAACTCGAACTCGGTACAAGTAATTACATCCAAAATCGGCTAGGACCACAAAATCACGTCCAACCAAATCACATCCACACCATTGTTCATCCCTCACATTTTTAGCCAGATAACTTTCACACTTTTTATGGATATGGTACAACATAGAGTCAATTTCGGCAACTTGGGGCCTGACGAAGAACTCCCCAGGTTTAGCTGCTCCGAAAATTACAATATCTATGGTTTCGAATAAGTCCAGTTCAACAAAACGGTCTTCGAACGATATCCAGTTTGCACCCTCTAATTCAACAGTCGCAAAAGAAGAGAAATTGTCTGTGCAGTAGCACGCCGGTCCGGATACTTCTTCGGTTAATTGAATCTGTCGGGTTAAATAAACAAAATAATTATCTGTAGTACGGATATATGGAAAACGCTGAGTTAACATTTCACTTCGTATTAGATTTAATCTTGATACCTCTGTTCCCGTTTGAGTCCAAATGGCCAGCTTATTCAAACTCATAGATTGTCCTGGAGTCTTGTTTTCAAGAGAATCAGCAAAGAGCTCAACTTCAGCAATGACACCATTAGCATTTGATGAATCCTCCGGTAAATTCTCAATTTTCTTCAAATAGAAGGAGTTTTCATCAGCAAACATTTGGTAAAACTTTGGACGATCCACAGAAGCAATGCCTGCCAAATGAACCGGGACATACTGAACCGGAATCATGGTCAAAGGATTAAATGGCAATTTCTTGCTCCCAAGATGATTCACATGAGCAAGATTCCATTTGTTCACTGTGGTGCAGATCCCAGAATCAATGAACAAGACACGAACGTTGTCAGTTTTAGTTTGAAGATGACTACTCTTGCACAATACTCGAAAACAGGTGCCGTAGACGTTATCCTTGTAGACATATAATTCATTTTTCTCAATCAAACCTCCGGTTTCCCTCTGTGCAATATCCAGACGATTATTTTTGTTATTCGACATGAGTTCTCGTAAATGGTGAAAGACTGGTGTGTTCAGTTGAATCATCATTTCAGCATTCTTCCTGCAACTCACGACTCGTACGGCTGGGTAGAAATCAACTGTCTTAAGAAGGGTGGGCATGTCAAAAGTTGAGAAAAGGCATGTGAGGATGACTTCATTGATGCTTCGATCTGGATATTTTGAAGACATCAGAATAATTTTGTCTCCATCATGTTTTATTGTAACGATTCTTGCGGTTAGCTCGAAGGAACTAGTATCCATAAGTTCATTGATCAGGAACTGACGGTACTCCATCGTATTTCCGTATCTGCCTAATCCGGCCAAACGAAAATTAATAATTTTTGGTAAATAGTTCCAAAATTCTTCCACAGCACGATAAAGATGGTTGACGTCAACCCACACAACTAAGCCTTCATCCAATAAGTAACACTTGGCTTTCTTTGTATCATCTTCAGGGTCAACAGCAACTTCGAGAATATATGCACGCTTGAATAAATCATCCATCCAAACGACAGCCGCATTTCCTGGGGTACATACTTTTGAGGATATAACATGTTCGTTCGTTATTTGTTGAACGGATTTGTACATCACATTCATAGCCTTCAATTCGTCATCAAGCTTCAATCGGTCTTCGTTGTCCACGTAGTAAAATTTTAAAACATCAATCGGGTAACGCAAATCGGGTGTATCTATCCAGACCTGGACAAGATCATCGACTACGTGAAACGGTAAGTCATATCTTTCTAATGTTCTCATGCGCCAGAAGTCTTGCAAGATTTTCATGTCATTATTAGAAGATATTTTCTGAACTTTTGGGGCACTTTCTCGAGCTAGTTCTGTAGACATGAAGCGAGTCGTCATTAAAGGAATCAAAGCATACAAAATGAAAATAAAAATTTGAAATATAATTACTTGCGATCGTAAATTCCCTCAATGTTTGATACTCCTCTCTGAATTTCTGCTGTTCAATTTCTTCTTCATTCTCATCCATTCCCTTTGCAGGAAGGATTTTAAAAACGTTCGGTTGCTTCTTGTCATAGTATCGATCAGTCTGATTACGATTGTTCTCTCCCGAACCTTGTCTGCCACTTTTCCGTCCCATTCCAGATGTCTCTATTAAATTACAACAAACATCACACTTTACTGAAATGTAATCTGCAATTAGAAATCATACAGTTTTGCGCACAACGATTTGGACCACCAAAATATCCCAACTCTTCCTAGGATGTTCAGAAATTAGAAGATTATGCGTTTTATAAAAGACTTCACCAGAACTCCCTGAATGCAAAAATGCAATGCACTGGTCATTACAATTACAATACAATTGCAATGGTCTAATCGTATAAAAAATAATAGTTCTGTGAGTAAACCGCTGACGTGTGTCCAAAATAATTTGTTACATAAAACTCGTATGACGCGATATTTTCACGTGTCTTCTCTCAGCGATAAGTAATCAAAAATATACAGGTTATAAGTTGAGCCCAGACCTGCGTTCGATGAACCGTACACTGTATCAATTTCCTCTGACTCGAGTTCCTCAGTTGATCTATTCTTGTTCTTTCCGCGATTTGTACTTGGAGTAAATTCTCGGTTGCCGATATGACAGTTTTGTAAACGATGAGCCAGGAGGTCAACTTCATTGTCTTTTCCGAACTCCATGTCAGCTCTGTACCTATTAATTTACACATGCATCAAAACACCATACGTTGCTTGGCCACAATTTATCAATCAAATAGGACAAGCAATTCGAATCGTTTGTTTAACCCAAGTGTTCCATACATGATTAGAATTGATTCAGAAACTAACGAGATACCACAACATTTCTTGAATAATTTCATGAATTTCAAGTAGCTTTTCAGCTATCACCGAAATACACGTAACGTATATCTCTCTTGTTCTAAAAGTAAGTCGGGATTCTACAATTTGCACAGTAAAAAGTAAGCATATTTGTAAAAATTACAAAGTGCTTTCAGTCCTTTTTTTGAACTGCTTAAGATATCTCATGTAGTATGAGTATGACTACCACTATTTAATCTCTCTTGACAGATAAGTCCTAATAAGATCTCTGCACATCCGGGTAACCTATTTTTACCCACTTTGCCTGATATGTATGTCTGACTACGAGCAAAGAAAAATTGGTGGGCGGAACATATCTTATAATTCTATAACTATGCTATTAAATGTTAAGTTAACTTTGGCTCTGGTCTGGCACTAATTTTCAAAAATCCTCGGAAATATTTCTATGAACGTGTCCCAACCCAAGTAAAAAAACAAACATTTAAAGTCAATTTCAGTTTAAAAAATGTAGGACATGCGAGATGCGATAAAGGAGGTGGTGCTGAAATCAGAGAACCGCCATAATTCTAGACATACAAAAGAAAATCGAACTGTTTTGAAAATTGCTTTATGAATTTAACATTAGATGTTAAAGGACAGTTTCGTCAACACTAAGGTCATCCACCCGATTACACGTGTCTTGTGAATGGCATCTCTACAAAATACTATATCGCTTTTGATATTTTTTTTGGGGTTTCATATTTTGGAGTATTTTAAACAAAGGAGAAACAATTTCTTGTAATTAGTTACTTTGGTTAAATCCAGTATGTAATTTCTTTTCACAAGATGTGCGCAGTGCCAAATGCCAAACATAGCGAAAAAAGTATCAGTGTAAATGAACTTACAGAAGAAATAATGTTTGTTATTGAGAAGAAATCTGAATCCGAGATGAGTTCAGAAACTTAAATCAAAACGTCCAGCAGGATATTAATGTCACAGTTTAGAAAAAATAATGAATACGATTGCAGGTTTCGTGGTCCATACTATTTGACGATATGGTCATTTAATTAAAAAATCAAACATTTGCTATGCCTGAAAATCGTTTATGTTTATGTTGCAGTTGATGTCAGGAAGACCGTTTACTCAGAAAGACAGGTGAAAAGAAACTGAGTTTCCAGAAAACAGAAACATCGATAGTCTAAAATAATCTTCTGTAATTTTTTTTCTACCCGCATTAAATATAAACTGCTATGCTAATGCTATATTTGTACTTGTCATTGACTAACAATATAATAATAACAGGGACTTGACTTAACATTGTTAACATCAAATGTCAAAATGAAAATATTTACATTGGGACTTCACTTGCATTACATCATTAGACAGAATAATATGGTGTATTTGAGATATTGAAATAATGTACAAGCATACGAGTGGTTTTCTGGACTGTGCTTGAGAAATTGTATAAATTAATATGTGCGAAGACTGGTTTTGAACAGAAGTTCAATTACTCATCAGCCTCAGGAAAGGGAATTCTTCAACATTTAACTTATTATTACGGTTGCGGCACCGTGAAAACAAAACCTCATCCTGGAATTGTAGTTTTATTCACATATCCATGCATTGGGTACACTAAACATTTTATATTGAGCTTGGATTGGATGATTTTGTGTACGGATTTGCAATGTTAGGGTTTTGCACATTTGTAGAGTTAATTTTGTTGAAGACAAGATGAAATGCTGATGTAGTAAATATTGAACTCGGAAATGCCTAACTCGTAGACACGTATAGTAATTTAAAGAGTTGAAACTTTATGTTTATGATTAGACTTAACACTCCGTCCGACTGGATTCGAGCAAGTCTCACACATCTTCTGAATGTAAACAGCAAGAATGCTTATCTACAAAGAATCCCCAAACTCCTTGTTGCTTATTATGATCAAATTACGTCCAGATTTCACTTCAGAGTGTATGCCATGATAAAATAAGATGCAATTATTTTAAGTCTGTGCTTTCATAACAAAGAGATTTTCGGTACATGGAACCATAGGGTTAACTCTCACATTCAGATCAATACACATTGTCTATACAGATCAGTTAGTTCGTATCTGATGAAATTCCTTATCATAATTGTAGTGTTCAGATATAAGTTCTAATTTCGATTCACATTGTTTTTAAACAATGTTAAAGAAAGCACACCACTATACTAGGTTTTCGTCCGGTCGGTTCTAATGTCCACACAAAATTCATTGTTTATACCATTGTCACTGTCACATAAAATACCAAATACATGCTGACCATCCGCATCCTTATACCTCCACCTTCAACCCGGTCTCCTGGGACGAAATTTCACTTTAAATCATGCAGACATAATATTTCCATTTTACCAACCGTGTTTTGGCGTCTTTTTTTATTTGAATTGTGATTTGGTTCCCGCCACTCCTGAGCACCTGAGCCAATCAGGTGATTTGGAAAAGTGGAGTGGTCGGGGTGGTCGGGGTGCCGGTGCAGTGCAGTGCGATGCGATGCCATGCCATGCCGTGGAGGACGGCGTGGGCTGGTGGCGTCCTGTCTTGGCTTGGCTCGTCTTCTCCTTCACTTTTCAGTCGGACGAGAATCAACGAACCACCGTGTGCTCTTTTTCCATCTCTCCTTCACGTCGTCATTTTTAACCACCATTTTAAAAATTGTTCATCAGTGCTTTTTACACTTTTTTTAAACACTCGTCCAGGTGTGCTATTCACTCTTCAACCCTACAGTCTACAGTCAACAGGTCAAAGGTCAGTTAATTCACATTTCACACTCACGCTAATTTTTTTTTTATTTTTTTTCAGAGTTGTAGATTTGATAAGATAGAAAAATTAATTGACCGTTGAAAATTGGTATTGACTGATAAATATTTTTTGTTGTTTTTTGGTGATAGATAAGTAATATGTCCAAGTTTCATCCAACCCTCAACTACGTACTTACTCCAGAGGACAAACTCCATATCTGTCCATACAACAAGAGCCATCAAGTTCTGTGAGTACTTTTTTTATCATTTTTTAATTAATTAATTTATTAATTAGTATAGGGCGAGTTAGGTTTTATATAGTTAGTTTTTAGTGGCTTTTTCTGTTCCTCATTCTTTCTTTCTTGGGTGGATTTTTGAAATGGAATGGAATCATTGAAGGGTGGGGGTGAAATGCACAACTTTGATTTTTTTTTGGATGAGACGATGAGAGGAATAATTCATAATTTTAGGAATCAGTTAGGACAAGAGGAATCAGTTAGGACAAGAGGAATCAGTTAGAACAAGAGGAATATCTTTTAGTTTAAATAAGGCATTTGGTTTGGCTTCCTATTCCTTGCAATTTAGTATTATTTATTCAGGAATGTCGCTGTCACATTTTGGTTATACCACATTTAAAAATTGTCGTGTCGGTGTATGTGGTATACAAATAAATACAAATCTCTCATCCTTACGCAGAATAAGCATACATTCGGTATTACTAAATAACTAGGTTTATCACTATATGAGGGAACAAAGGGAAAATATTCTATTCTTGTAGGGGTTTAGAAGGAATTTGTAATTTGTGGCTCTGATTGCTGGAATACGAAACTCGTACTCGTATAACATTTTCTTTGTCTGATTCGTTTGTTAGATTAGATTCATACCCACATTATAATATGATGAATTTACAGTTTCGTTCTTGGTTTTGAAAGGCGGTCTGCCTCTGCATTGTATGTAATTCTATTTAACGTCAAGTAAACAACCTTTAACCGTCTTCGTCTTGGCTGCTGTCGTTGACGTTTTCATATCATAAATTGTATTCATCTGCATCAGCAATTTAGTATTGACATTTTTTCATTTGCATCCAAAGCTCTGGGCTGGGCTCTAAGATTACCTCTTCCAGAACCTCACTCTCAGTCCAATCCAATTCCAAACCCATGACTCATACTAAATAACAGTGCGGATAAATTATCCAGCGTATTGTGGTGCATAATAAGTCATTCATTTCGGATGGCCACAGAAAAAGAAAAAGATGTAATGATTTCACCCTTGTCATAAACAGTAATGTGGATTTTATAAAAGAAATAATGTGTTGTATGTACTCTCAGTTCCATGATTTTAGTAATTAGTATGCAAGGTAGACAGACTAATTTAACTTAAGATTAAGATTATGTTGGTCTTCACTCTTCACATTAAGCTCCACGCTCAATCCTCACTGTGAATTACATTGGCTTCACGATTTATTTAATTTAAATGATTAGCTTTACCCGATTTATTTACAGAACAATATTAAGTTAAGATTAATGTTAGACTATTGGGTTAAGCTATATTGTATCAAAAATTAATTTCCAACTGTAAAATTACAGACGTATTAATCAAGTAAAGATTACGAGGATATTATTATCAATCTTTCACAGTAGTGTTGTATGGGTACGCAAGGGTTCGGTTTGGTTTTTATTTTTCTTGGATGGTTTGGGTTTTTCAGTTACTTAATCTAATATTTGGATTTTTGTTTTTAGGGCTCCGCGATTGTGTCGACATTTGATCATCTGCCGTAAAGCTTATTTGAAGACATGTGGAAGTGAAGAGCCCGATATCCAAATCTGTCGGTGGAATACTAATCATCATTACCCAAAAAGTGAGATGAAGATCCACCTTGAAGAGTGCCCCGACAGAGAGTGCATGATTGAATTCACCAAATATCATGAAGGTAAACTCTTAGGTGTTCTAAACGAATTTGTTTAAAGAAAGTGTAGAACGGTATGTTTGTATTAAAGAAGAATTAGAACTTTGGGTCAGTACCCGTTTACCTTAGACCACAGAGACGTCAGCTGTCTCAACTGTACAACCTTGCCATGTTTTCTGAAGTAATAATTTGCCTAAGTATGTAATCACAACTTAAAAAATTTCAGACCCAAATTTCAAACTTCCTGGACCTTCAAAGTCAGAGCCGGAGCCTAGTTGTTCGAAAGTGAAGAGCCAAAAGAAGATGGATCCCCGTCCACTATTTGACGTCTTGAATGATGAGGTCGAGGATTGGGAGCCGAAGGCCAAGCCTGTTGAAGTGACATATGCAGAGAATTTGGAGGGTCCGAAGGCCCCTGAGGAACAAGAGGCCCCCTCAACTGCTTATGACCCTGCGAAGAAGCTCCAGCGCGAACCAATTATTTAGTAAGCATGATTCAACTTGAATCTCGATTATGTTTCATTTTAAGACAAAACAAGAGATTACGCGGAGACGGTGGAGATTATTTTGATTCTCCGCCTTCTACTTGGCTTTCCAAATTGTTTGGAAATCCTTTCAGTCGTTGAGAGGAGTTTCCAAAATAACTCAAGATATCTTTCAGGGCCCGTCGTCACGGAATACCCATTAAGTTCATTTATGAGTCAATTCATGTGATATAAGAGAAATTCGGTAGTCGTAACCATTAATTAATTTTTCCTTATTTTGTTGTTCCTATTCAAAGTACACCCCAAGGGTTGACGAAGTCGGAGCTCAAAGCCCATCGTAAGAAGGAGCATGAGCGGTGGAAGAAGCTGAATCTACATGAGATGATCGTCCAGGTGCCTAAACCTGCTCAAGAAGCTTCTGGTGCCGCGTCTGTGGTGGAAGATGACGATTTCGACTCGGACGCGTCCTTTCCGGATACGGATCCAGAGGATGAGGCAGAGGATGAGGCAGATGATGATTGAATACAAGAATATCCCTTGTTTCTCTTATTGATTTGATACGTGTAACGTGTGTTTAGCTTATACTAAAATCTTCATATTTCCAGCTACGAAATCATAACCTTAGACATTTCATTGGATCATTGGTGTATTGAGTATTGATTTCATTTCCAGTAGTTAATTACTTTAGGAAACGTAAGATTATAATATCACTTTTAACTTTCTAAATATTCCAAACAAAAATTCTGAAGAAGTGGACTCGACTCTTATTGTTGTAACCCTACATTTATGGTATTCAGTAACAAATATAAGTATGAAGTACTCTAAATGGATTAAATGTTTCCTGTTCATTGAAATCATTAGTAAAATAAAAACAAAATAAAATTGAAATACTTGTGAATGTTATGTATTCATTGGGCCAATTTTTCGGGTATAAGAGTTTGACTTCGGTAAGGTTGCTCTGAAACTCACATACTACTTAAGTTACTACTACTAGCTTAAGTCAAACTATTACGACCCCCTTAATAGGGGAATCAAGATATTTTGGCTGGTTGGTGCTTGAGAACGATCGTCGTTATTCCGCTGTAGGGTTTGCCCATGACATATTTTAGTTTAGGAATTACTCTTCTGTAGGTGAATTTATGTCACATGTATTTTTCATGCTGATTGAAGTCTAGGTTTTCGGTCTGACACTGCACTAATCGGGTCAGGTCAGGTATCCGATCAATCTTATTAGATACAAATTATCTTACATTATTTGTCGCCAGGCTTCACCTGAACCCTATTACACCTACACCTACACGTTTTGGTGTGTGTGTGTGTGCGTTATATGCTGTGAAGTACAAGGCCAAGGGAATGAATGATTGAAGTGGAAATCTCCGACTAGAAAAGCGTTGAATTAAATTAATACATTAGAAGGTAAACTATCATCCTTTGTTGAAAGCATTGTGTTGTGTGCACTTGCGCCGAGTTATCCAGAAGATTTTAAAGACCGGCTTAATTTTTTCGGGTCATTAATATTTATGGATAATGCGTCTGAGGTTTACCACAGTGTACCCGATTTAAGATTGAAGCCGATTTGACCAGCGGACACCAATTCTCCTCAGCCAATCCGGAATAGAGAACAGGTAACTGTGTCCACAATTTTGAATTCAATTTATTTGGTCTGTAATGCATTCGAACCCAAATATTTGTGCCATGAATAGTCAATAACTGGGGGGTATCACTGCAAGATTTGAGCCGATTTGGTTGATGCAATCGGAAATGAGGTAACGATTGAAGTTGACTCACTGAACTTTCGTTTCAGGAATCAGGAAGCCATACCAGGAGCAATAATTCTTTTCAAAAAATTACCCTACAAGTCAGACACAAATCTGAGGTGGCACATATTTTTTGTCGAACAGACTGGATATCCAGATCCAGTGACAACGTACAAGGTGCCACTTGCCATTTTGTTATACGAAAGATTCCATAACCTCGGGCAAAAATGGAAAGGTCGGTTAGTTTCTGTAATGAGTATTTTGTAATGATAGACGCTATAAGTTATTACATATAAAAGTAAAACTAGACCTTAGACCTTTTTACTATAACAAATATAAAACAATACAATCTCTACGAACTATACGCGAGCCAAAACATCTGCAGATTTTCGATGAACAATAATGCGTTATGCAGTTATGCATGAATACGGGGAATGCCAAGTAACTTGAATTTATTTGTTAATATTTAATGGCTACTAAAATAAACACAAAAATCATGACTCAACTCAAAGCATTATATGGCTTCAATTTCGGCTAGTTTTCACGTTTTCACGATTTTATTTCATTTTCAATGGCAGGAACACAATACTCATTACGACGTGACATTTTTTTTTCTATTGTCAGAATTACGTTGATTCAATTATTGATTCGTTATTGCGGCAGGATTGGCTATTTACAACAAGTTTCACTAGTTATCCGAATAATCCTCATCAAGTTCACCTGACAAAGAATAATATTGTCTAATTAGTGACAAAATTCAGTTGAATTAACTCAAGCTAATGATATTATTTTATTGTACCGTGAATGAGCTCAATGTCATTAATGTACTGTTGTTTCCGCTCGACTTCCCTCTCTTTTTTGGCCAACTAATTAATAAGAATTTTGAGATTTTTAATTTTGCCCGTGCATTCAAGAAATCCTAAACAATAAAGATAAATCATTTCGTTTTTTTCTTACTTGAGTCTTGAGTATTTTAATTTCTTCCCTCAATTTCTGATTGTCCGCATCTGTTGGGATTTTGTACCCCCCAAATTCCAAAACGTATCGGATCGGATTCGGGGGTTTTGGTGATTCCTTGAAAAGTGCCGCGAAAGCTTCTCCAAAGAAATCATCCAAGTGTGATGACTCAAAAAATTCAGCGGCTTCCTCTGCATTTAACACTCTCTTTTTTGAACGATCTACTTTTTCTCTCTACAGACAATAATTTTTTTTATCATAGATCATTTCAAAAACTAGCGAGACAACGCACAATATTCAAAATGGCGTCTGCCCACGCAGGCGTGTCGCCTGCCTACCTCATACTCAGACGCCATATCTTCTTCGTCAATCTGTCTCTCCAAATCTTCTAGCCATTGTTGAGAGTCATTTTCCAATTCGATGAGATTTTTCATCTCAGTTTTTTCATCTGTGGACTCCGTCGTAGTCGTACTCCTTTCACCTGTACCTGTACCTGTCTTGTCCGCCCAAGTACGTGGAGGTCTAGGGAAATGAAGCAAATGATTCTTGTTTCGTGTTGATTTTGGATCATCAGCGGGAAGATGACGAAGGTGATAACCACGTTCTTCCTTTCCATCCTCAAAACAAAAATCATCCATTGCATTGTCCACAACTCCTTCCTCAACTGCTTCTTCTTCTCCATCTGACCACAAAGCGTCCACTTCAGTGTCAGTCAACCTTGGTTTCCCATCTCCGGACAAGGGATTGAACGCCCCGACCACGCCCTTTGTAGGTGCGAATTTACTCAGCGGTTTAAATTCCATAGTGTTAGTGTAATTTTAGAGAAAATATTTGATTTTCTAGAAATTGGTTTATGTGTACGCACGTACTCAAAGAATTTCCGATTCTGATTTTTTAATTGTCCAAATTTTGCGCTGTATTTGTTTCTGTTTTAGTTTGGCGTATCATAACATAAACAAGTTTTATTTTATTATCTTGGCAACCACGCACGCCGTGATTCACTATTGTAAGTAAATCGTAACATGTAATGGAATGGAATGTAATTTTTCCAAGATTGGAACATTGCGTGTCGGATTCGGATCATTTCCTGGAAAATAACCATGCAGCTCTGCCCTACCTTATGGTAAACCAAGTCAGTGATGTCTATCATTTTTTTTAATTTTACGAATCTAATCAGGGGATAGGGAATCATAATTTTCTCAAAAAATAGGGACAGAGGCCACAGAGGTGCAAAACTTTATTAACACCCAACTTTTATAATTAATCAAAACTAGTAAAAATAAGTTAAAATTACACTATAAAATCTGGATTGGATTCCAGCTGAACTGTATTTAGAGGAAATAAATTAATTTTGAGTTGAATTTATTGCATTAACGCTAACAAAATTACTTTCTCATAACTCTTGGGATTCCCCTCGATGTTTACTGTTTACCTTGTTAGCTTTTAGCACTCGTTGGTAGTGGTAGTCTACTAGTAGTGCCCACCCTTATCTAGTAAGTTCTAACATCCTAAAATAAAGTCAAAAAATCAGTGACGTCATAAACACTGCTGTTCCCATTGCGTAGTACATTTGAAAATCCTGCAGATCAGAATGCTTTAGTACATGTTGTAGTCTGACGTCTCTTCCTACTGTATCTGCAAGTCATAGCCATAGGACAACCATATCGAAATTCTCACATTGACGAGGTTTCTCCTAGACCTAGACCTCATGGGATAGCTTAGACCATTGGCGTCCTTTCGACGGTCTTTCATTGGTTGGTCAGTGGAGGCGTCCTTTCGGCGCTCGTTGATTGGTTGGTGTGGGAGGTGTCTTATGGGGAGCAGCTTGGATTATCCTCCCATGCCGTTGTGTGTTGAGAGTGGGCTATCCCGTGAGCCGCGCGCCGTGGCTGGACTCTGGTCCTCCGTCAATCACTTCAAAATTCTACTCCTTCTGAGTGGACGTGTTTTTCATCTTTCTCTTCCTTTCCCTCTTCCAAATTCGGTCAAAATTAGACATTTCAAAATCTCTCGTTTTTAAAAAATTCTAAATTCAACCCACACTTTTTTCAAATTCCAAGTTTAAATTTAAACTACTCATTTTCTTCATCAAATTCCAAATTTCCAGTGAACAGCATCCACAGCCAGCCGCAGTCGCAGAGTTCCGGTCACTCAACTTTCTTCACACGTTCAACGTCCAAAGAAAACAAGAAATTCAAAACTCCAGTCAAAATGTAAGTAAAAAAATTTTTCATTTTCTTTTTTAATTTTCTTTTTCTAGGGGAAGGGAGTAGGGACAGTGAATTTGTCATTGGTGTGCATAGAATCTCATGATTTTTCAGGCAGGCAGGTTTCATATTTTTTTTTTCAATTTTCTGATTATGAATTTAATTCAAGAGGTCAAAGGTCAATTAGCCATAAGCCCTGTCCGCCATTACTTCCTTTTTAGTGCATTCCATCCATCATTCATGGTCCATTTATTAATTTTTTAGTGAATTCGATTTGGCTTTGGAATTTTTCTAGTTTTTGCGTTGAGTTAGTTTTTGAGGAAGGACAGGCAGGGATGCGGATGGCCGTTGGGATGACGTGGCAGGTGACAGGGTCGCTGAACTCAACTCGGACCAAAGGAAATGGAGAGCAATGGTCCTCCAGACGTCACACTCAAAATTGTGCATAGAATAGACAAGAGAGCTTGAACTTATAGTTAGAGAATAGAGATAGGATTTTTTTGGATTTTGGAAATAGAAATATGGACGTGACATTTGAAATGGTCATTCGATTGTATTTTTCACAGAGGACAGGGTCAAGGGTATAGAAATATTGATACTACGTAAATTACTTTGTAATTTTTATTGTTACATCACATAACCCTTGTATTGCTAGCCTTCTTTTTGCTTTGCTTAATTTCATTCCCATTATTATTCCGTCCACCTTACCACAAAACTAAGATTTTAACCATTCTGGTTGAGCCTTGACAGCCTTGTTGTAATTTAATCCAAAGAAAGCTGTTAGTTGAATGGTGGAATATTATATGAATCTAAATAAATAACGTTGTTATTCATTATATGCTCTGGAAATGGAAATCGATCTTCTTCTATAAGGTTAACTCAGATTAGACACATCCCAGCTGAGCTAGAGCTAGAACTAGAAAACCCCCTGAGGGGGTATATAGGATACCAATCCGTTAGTGCTCTGAAAAGCACATTCTATGTGTGTATTATTTGTCATACGTTTACTTTTTTATACTTTTCCTAATATTATTATAATGTCATCACTATATAAGAATCTTCAGTCATTAAATTAAACCTAAACATTTGAATTAAGGTGAGATTATTTTTGTAATGAATTTAGGCCGAGAGTTCCACGTAAGAAATCAGCCACAAGACGTCCCAGCACTACTCCAAGAAATTCCACTCGTCCTAGCACTCCAAGAAATTCCACTCGTCCTAGCACTTCAAGAAATTCCACTCGTCCTAGCACTCCAAGAAATTCCACTCGTCCTAGCACTCCAAGAAATTCCACTCGTCCTAGCACTCCAAGGAATTCCACTCGTCCTAGCACTAACCCAGAACTTCCAACAGACTACGCTTACGAACGTCCAGGAACTTCCTCGGAACTTCCAACAGACTACGCTTACGCTCGTCCAGGAACTTCCTCGGACCTTCGAAACAATTCCCCTCGTCCGAGCACCAGCTCAGAAGCTTCCAAAAGTTACTTGAGGTCTGTCATTACCCCGACTCGTCAAGTTGAAAAGAAGCCATGGAATTCTAATCCCAAAGTGGAACCCAAAGCGAGACCAGCGTACACCCCGAAGCAGGCATCAGAAAAATTCCAAAGCCTCTCTGAAGCTGCTGTCTCGAAACTTGTGAAAGCCTCTACGTCTACAAATAGTACCTCAGGTGAAACAGTGAAGACCTCAGTTGAGGCTGTCAATCCCCCGGGGAAAACAGTCAATATCACGGGTGAAGCAGTCAAGACTACGGGCGAAACATCCAAGACCACAGGTGAAACAGCCAAGATCGCAAGTGAAACAGCCAATACCTCAAGTGAAGCGACAGCCAATACCACAAGCGAAACAGCCAAGACCACAGGTGAAACAGCCAGGACCGCAGGTCCATCATCCAAGACTCCAAGTCAAATAACCAAAATCACAGGTGAAACTGCCAAGATCACAGGTGAAGCAGTCAAGACTGCAATTGAAATAGCCAAAATCACAGGTCAAATAGCCAAGATCACAGGTCGAACACTCAAGACTAAAAGTCAAACAGGCAAAACCGGAGGTCAAACAGGCAAGAAGACCAAAGCCAAGACCGCTGTTCGTAAGGAGCAAGACAAATTGACTGTGACGTACATAGATGGTATACCAGTTGTCCTCGTGGAGTCTGGCCCAAACAAAGGAAGACTTATACCCATTCCACCAATTCCGTCCAATCGAGTCCGACCGGGTGGACCTGGACCTTCTTCCCGACCATCAACATCTTCCAACTCGAAACCTGGAATAAAAACTGGACAGAAATCTGCCCCAGGCCCTTTGGTTGACCCTCAATGTAGACCATCACTCAAATGTGAAAGGTTTGACGGGAATCCAAGTGTTGCTGGAGGAAGTAAGGAAGAGACCCCCAACCCTAAACAACCAAAGATGACTTTGAGAACTAATGCTGCCGAGGCTGTACATGATGAAGATACTAGGAAATGGGAAGCCTTTTTTAATAATCAATCCGTCGAAGCATTATTGTCTTGTTGCGAATTTGCTGGACCTGCGGATCTTGTCCGTATTCATAACGCTATTCGGGAAAAATTGGGAATCAATGACGCGAGACCGTGGGGTAAGATGTCCATTGTGTTCAGTTCAATCTCTAAATGATACTATTGTAATTGTTTTTATTCTAATTCATACTCTTATACCTTGTACTCGTTTCTAGCCCAAATTTCTCTTCCTCGTAATTTTGTGGCTCTTCTGAACAATATGACTACGCGAGCTCACAATGAAATCAACGATGACTCACGCACTGAAATCTTCAGGATTTTGTTGGATATGGCTGAACGATATGAACCCGATGGTCTCACCACATTTCACAATGATATTGGATTGGTTCTCTGCTTGGATCAACGTTTACATAAGTACCGTGACTTTGATGGAGTGTTGCCCATGGTACTATACTTTTCCATAAAATTAATTTGAATCTTGGTTCAACAATGTAACAAAACGCTCTTAAACTCATCGCCATTTTCTTTTAATTTTAGCCCATCCAGATCGAGTACAGAGTGGTTATGCAACTCAAGACCTGGTTGTATAACACCTACGGAGCAATGATGGATTCCGGTTCTTGGGTCCCGCGCACACCACGTCCTATGTCAAGTATGTTACGAACTACCTTCGAAACCCAACGTGCTCTGGACAATTTGTTCTCTCTGGAAAAGATCTTCGATCCTAATGAAGACAGTGACGAAGAATAACACCGAATTCTATCGACTATAATTTGACAAAATCTGATGGATCTACTTAAGACTCTGACTGCGTGGCTTTCTTTTACGAATATATTTCTAAAATTCTAACATAAAATTTTTGGCTGGAATGATGAATTTTGCATTTTAAAATCAAATAAACTTTCAAAGAAATATTTGGCTTCGGCTTGGTTTCGTTTGTGTTCGTCATTCGTAGGATTACTGTTTTGGTTTACTAGTATTTTTTTAGCATGTATTACCAGTAGTAGTTTTTGGTTTTCAATAATGATAATTTCGTAATTATCTGTCAGTATTTATACAGTAGAGGGATTAAGGAATGAAGCAGATTTTTAGGATAGAACTTACATTTAAAAAATTAGTTTATTGTAACCCAGTACCGCGAGGTGTACTCCTGTATATAGTTCATTATCAAAATTCATACGTAGTATATTCTTCAAAATACTGTAACGTCCACTCACGAAAATAACAATAACATGGGGAGATATATTTTATCTGTGACAGAAACAATTTGTGATGCAGTCGAATTTACATAAATTTTTATAACGATTTCTTCTTTTTTTCTCTAAAGTTTCTCAGGGTTAAAAATGTGTCGATTAACAACAACTCTAACGTTAGATTCCTGTGATTTGGAATGTAATATTTATAAGATGCACGTGTTGGCAGGTTTTGTCTTTAGTAAGTACACGTTGGCCTTCTAAGGACTCCTTGGAATTCCTGGAAAAAAAGTAAATAATTTTCAGTAAAGTATTGTAATTATGTGACATTCGCCTTAAGACGTGTGGCCTGACATCGCGGCGAACTTCTCGTGGAAAGGGTAAATAGACAACGCTAATTTGGGCAGGACGGGGGACCATAGGATAAAACTAAAAATTCAAATTACCTTTTTAGGTCATAATTCAATGTCCCTGTAGTTGCAAGTATCCTCTGACTCATGAACCAATGAGCTTTTACTCCAATTGGGTGGAAAATGATTGTTATGATTAGAAACAATATTGGGTCCATAGTATCGATAGAAATGATTCAGTCCATCCATAGACTGGGCTCTCCGACCCATTGACGATGGCGGACCATAAGGACTCTTCCTCCGATCCATACTCGCCATATAATTAAGATTTCCTCCATTGCTACTACAATTCCAGTCCTTGTACTGTTGACTCTCTCGATTGTGCATGTGCTGATTCTCCATGGCCAGTACACGATTCACATATCCCATTGACACTAGAAATATGAAAAATCAATGTAAGGTAAGGTAGTCGGTTGGACCATAGGACGCTAGTGAGGGTCCAGGGTCGGGTCCAAGAACCATTACCTGGTCTAGAGGGTGGGGGTCTTGCCCAATACTCATCATTTGACACATTCCAAAGGGACCTCGTCCGATGAAGATGATGACCCTGTGATGGAACAATTCCCGGTGGTTCAACTCCAATCCCTGCTATCCCCAATTCACTGATACAACTTTTCTTGAAAGCAGGGTCAAACATCATGGCTGGATTGAATTCATTCTTCATGGCAAATGATGCCCGACTTTGGGCGGCCAAAGCAGCGGCTCTTAATTGACGATTCTGCTTTTGTAGATGGAGAGGATGAGTGCTGAAGCTCTGGGAACCCCTGTCATCATCAAGAGTCATGCAACAGGTGACCAAAGACCAAAATCTTTCTTTAAAACATTTGAATGGAGAAGTAGGACGACTGGGTGGGGTGACTAGAGAAGTCGTTGTGTTTGTAGTAGAAGTGGGGTATTCTGGGAATGTGGAATCATCTGAGGAATGCATAGTGGGGTACCTTGGGATATTATATCATACCTGTTGAGTGTAGAAGGTGGTGGTCGTTTAAGGGTCAAATTATACTCTGGGGTGTAGACCGTGGGATGAATGTCCACGTACCCGTAATTTGGGTAACCTTTGTGGCTATGGTTAAGGTTGTGACTATGACTGTGACTGTGATTGTTCGAATTAAGGCTCACGATTCGACTCTTTCGACTTTTCAAAGTGTCAGTCAGCCCATAAGGCACTGATCCAGCTTCAATGTTTGCCTGTAATAAATAAAGAAAAATGTATACGTTACGTACATAGTTTAGCGTTGAATTTGACCGTTTGCCACTCCATTCATATGTTGACAAATAAATAAAATTCAACGTAGTGTGGAAATGATAACACAGAAAGATACAACTAATTGTCCACTCGAATCCGCATTCCATACTACCGCAATACTATTTACATTATTTTTATTTTTAAACAAAATTGATCACCAGGTTCATCCTGCTGATAAACCTCACTCGCATTTTTCCAAAAATCATTTTGCGTTGCAATAAATTTTCCGTTGTACTTGTAATTTTTGAGTCGCTGACCCTAACGATAAGTGCAAACTGATAGATCGAAATACATTGTAAATAATATTTACAAAACAATGATGACTTCATCATTTCAGTTCACAGGTTCACACACCAAATGAGTTTTTGTGTGACACCCAAAATCACATCAAAAACAGCATTAGTACCTTTTTCTGAACTCGGGTGTTATGGACAAGGTACTAGTTTGACAGATAACGTATTTTGAGAAATCATAAATTCTGAAAAGCCACCACGTATGGCGTCTTGGGAAAATCCTACTTACCTTTGAAATTGAACTTTAGAACTGGTGACACATATTGAGAAGTAAGAATTAAGTTACTCAAAAAAAATAAATAGGGAAAATGGAGTCTTCATTCTAGTACCTTTCAGTGTGTTCTACGACACGAAAAGTTACGATAAGATGAGTTATTTTGTTATATTCCACGAAAGGGCTCCATTCATCATCGGAACAATGCGATAATTAACAAAGACTTTGACTGTGAAGTCAATATGAATCATCAAATGTTTAACTAACCGCATAAAGTCAATTCAATAAATTCAAATCCAAAATTGCTTCTACTATTTGATTGTAATTGGAATGTATTCAAATGCATTTAACCTTGGCATTCCGAAATTAAAAAAATATTTTCATATGCAAATAAAGTCTTCATATTCCTAGCCATAGGTTTATTCGACTATTCGTGAACATATAAGTCTATGAGTTTTAGAATTTTACATGTGAAAGGGGTTCCTTGTAATAAGATTTTTGCACGGGTCTGGAATTTATATGCATACGTTTGCAAATTACAATCTAACCACATTTTCGCAAGATTCCAAGAAACTGACGGCCAGTGACCAAAAACAAAACAAAAAAATGTCGTTTAGGGGAAAGTGGCGCTCATTCACTTAAGAAAACACTGGATTTAAATTGGCGTCCTCCACTTCTTGAGCCATTTTATTTTCATCTTTACGTGTAACAACAGTAACAAGCAAACGTACTTAATTTTTTTTTGTTCGTATATTTAGTAGTACGAGGAATACGAATGTGAGTGCGAGTGCACAAAAACAAACAAAATACACACATACACAGTAGAGATCGTAAAAGCATGTACAAGTGCAAGTACAAATAGAGTACTAGTACTTTACTTTGCCAATTAAAAACAATTAAAATGAGATTTCTTTTTGACTTACGAGTGTGAGATCATGCAGTCGACCTAAAATGAGTTCTTCGTCTCTCCAACTCAAATACAAGGAACAAACGCACAGAGCACCAAAAATCTATAACACAATTAATCACAAAGTAACCGATTAATGAATGGAGAAATATTGTCACTTCAGTCCGAAATCAAAAGTCAAACAAATACAATTAATGTCTAAATCTGTCCGAAGTCCGACGACTCCACAAAACATTCCAATTGTCAGATGAAATATTATTTCACAAAATATTCCTGCACAAATTAGTCCAAAAACTGACACCACAAGACCGAGAGTCTACTACACACTATTAACTGCAACTTCCGGTTAAATCTTGTGATTCACTCATAAATTCCAGCAAATCTGAATTTTATATTGCTTACAAAAATCAATCATCGCACAAAAATCCTCAAATAGCCCGTAAACGAGCAAATGCTTCCGAACCGAACGTCCACTTTAAATATTCATAAGTTGGTAATTAAAAAAATTTTGAATAACATTTCATACAGTCCACAACTATGGCACTGGTCAATTTGTAAGTTATTCTTGCGGATTAAAATGTCAATGTCTGTCTCAAACCAGTGCAATACTAACAATGACACAGTGGACGCGAACGCGTTCGATCGGCATCGGCGTTTCTGTCCTGGTTAACCCGTCGTCGTAATAATAATATTTTTCATCACCACCTTGCCATGGTTCCACGGCTGGTGTTCTAGTTAGTTCTCCTCTGTTCTGTTCTGTTCTGTTCTAAAAGGGTTTTCATGGATCCCATGCATATACATATGAAAACTACGATAACCATGTCAAGTAGAATATTAAATATTACGTACATTACGTACAGACTCACTACACTTATTCTGCCCTGTCTATTGTTAGAAGCACGTATCTCACGTTTATTCCTTCCTACTCTCTCAATACTCTTGTCAACTCACTATGACACTCTTAGAACTAGAAGAAGTAGAGAGAAAAAAAATAAACGGACTTGGCGAAATTCAATATTAGAGTTCATATCTTTTTCTGCACTACTCATTCCATGTACTACGAATGTAATGCCCTGGCCTAAGACTTTCCGTACAATGGAATGGAATGGACGGAATCTAATACAACTGCTCCAGATTATGTCCTCGTAGTGTGGTAGTGTGGTAGTTCGCAGAATAATAATTTCCAAGGTGGTTCATAATCACCAGTTTTCTGTAGGGTGGTCAGATTTAGTACATTTAGTAAAAATACAGTACAGTCGTATTATTCTGACACATGATAGGCCCAGAGATTCCAAATTTAAGGAGACTCGTGTGACTAGCTGGCCGTCCCAAACACAAAATGTATATCGCACTTTTGTCTAGACACTTCTGCATACCAATGCATGCATTGGAATTCTAAATGATTATGAACCACCTTGTAAAAGTAAGACTCACATTGAAGATTGCACGTAGACACCAATAGACCAGTTCGATGACTCCGTACTCGTACTTATGAGATGGCTGTGCAAAATAAAAAAACAATGATAATTATTAATTTTGCTAATATTATGTATTCCGTACTATTCACTATTCACTCATTTGTGAATTGAGACGCGCGATTAGAGTGAGTAATGAACTATGGATTAATTAGTATTAACCAGAATGACATTCAAAATGACAATGATAGTGCGGATGAAGTTGGGCTGCGTTTTTGTATAATAGCCAATTGTAAATATGTATATTATATACCCCCCAAATAATCTATTTCTGGTGTACAAGTACATTACTGTATGTGGTCCCTCTTGTTATTATGGAAGTGTTTGTCCAAAACTGCTGTTCTAGAAGAGAAGAGGGTAAAAAGTAAACAGTTTTTTTTTCGCAATGAGAGTTGCGAATATCGAATACGCGCGGTGACAGACAAACGAGACTACAGACTTCGATTTATTATTTTGTGTACGACTCGACAAACTATATGTACTATGAGTGGACACCATTCAATAATCTTGAGTAAATGTAACGCGGTACTTCATCCACCGCGCGCGGTCAACAATTCTCTATCTAGTATAAACAAACTGGAAGAGTTCAACAAGGGATGGACAGTGTAGTATTAAATAAATGCTGGAAAACTATGGATGGTGTGCTAAAATAAAATAAAGAGTAAAGCCCTCATTTCATTTCCTTCCTTCTTTAGGGATTTCCGAGACAATTTGTTTGTTTATGGTCTGGAATTTTAGTTATGAGCGGATGTGTAGGGTCAGCGTTCTTCTCAATACATGTATGTGAGTACATGTACAGTGACAAAAGTGGAAGAACTGATTGAAACAGGCTTTGCTTACGTAACTGTTTATTTCCGGTTGGGGAAAAACCGGAATTAATATTCAATATTCACTACAGTACACATGTACGTAGTATATGCCATGTCAACTATCGCGCCTGAGAAACTAGCAGGATATTTTGTACCCTGTGCATTTGTCAAAGTTCTTTATTGGGTGAAAACGGATGGACATCAGTAGGAGATTTTTATGACAAACTTTTTGTCCTTTGATCTTTAAGTTTTTCAAATAAATCATGAATGACTGCTTTAGAGTTTGTAGAATATGTCTTTGGGGTAAAAAGTAATCTAGCGCTTTTACACAGACTTTTTTTTGTTGATAGTTCAATTGAATTTGTTTTCAACTATAATAATTTATGTTCTCAAAAACTTTATGACGTGATGGGAAACTTAAGTTTAGTCCGGTAAGGAAGTTCCAAGAATTCCAATTTTTGTAAAAGTCCATTTTATTACCTATAGGGAAGATTGGACTTGTTCATTTGGTTGCTCAAATTGAATACTACCTATACACAATTAAAAATATATTGTAGTGGAATAGTTTACTTGTTTATTTGCAGCATCCAACTGCTGCAAATAATTTTGAAAGGTCCTTGAGTGATTACATTCACTTGATTCGGTTATTTAGAATTTAGATGGAACTAACAATTTAATTATAAGATTAACAAAAACAACTGAACTGATTTGTTTACTGATGGTTAATTTTTGTCTATGTTTGACTGCAGAAAAAGTGTTGGGAATGAGATTGTGATCCCACGCAAGGTGGTCTGATGATAATGACATACATGAACTTAATGACCTCTTAATTTCCCATTTGTCATGCATGTGTGTGGGATCAGCGGAAAAAGCAAATAGTTTATGACCGGAAAATCAAATAGCGTCAAACTGCGTACTGCATTTTACATAGTGAGCGTGTACTCCAGAATCGACAATATACTATTACAAAACAATTTACTCGACGAATATTTTAACTGAGCCACACAGTAGTGGTGCCGATTAGGACGGTATTTCTCCTTAGCCTTTGTGCGATTTGAGTAAAGCATAAAACACAAAACTCTGCATAAGATTTCTTAGGATAGACCCGTGTACATTAAGAAAATTACATTCAGTTAATTCAGTACCTTGAAGTGCCAGTTCCCACGAAAATACTGGCACTCCAATTTCACTAGTCATATTTAGTACTAATAATACCCAGTTGATTTGGGTATTATTTTCATACTCGTAGCTAACTCTGACTCTGATACATATGCTAAGTGCCTTGCACTAACAGGATATTATGTTACTACGTACGTTTGTACTTAAAAGTCACCAGATACTCCAACTGTGAATGATTAATAGTGCGAGTGCGAAAATTACTGTTTTGAAATGACGAATTTGTGTTTGAATGGTTCGGGTATCAGTGTCACTGGACAAAATAAGCAGTTCGCATTCGCAATTCGCAATTTTACAAAGTGTGATGCAGATGTCGAATGTAATTTTGGGAAAACAATACATGCATAGGATGACCACTCATTAGCTGCACATCCACTCGAGAATAATTAGTTTTAAGTGCTACATACTGTAACAATTAGAGTAATTGAGTAAATATTTTTATGCAAATTAATTTTGTTTATACCATGTCAATGGAGAGACTATCATGCATTTTTTATGTGCATTAACAACATCCAAATTCTGAAGTGTCGCTATTTCAGCATAATTGTATAGAGTTTTTCCAAACTTTTTCAATAGGTCAATAGGGTCAATAAGGTGTTCTAAAAAGTTAAGATGCAATCATAGGAAGGCGGAGGTGTACTCATAAACCGAAGAGCATGTTTATTTTGACTTGTTTAACATGAATATTGGATACTACTGTACTAATATAACTTGTTCTGTATTTTGTTAATAAAATTATAGTTAAACACTTTGAGACTTACCCAATAGTAAAGTGACATGAATAAGACCATGCCGGCTTCCGGAAAAAATGATAGAACTGTCATCAGACTCCAACTCATCAGGTATCTCCGTTGTTTCTACAAATAGTGTGTAACAATCATAGCAGCATTACAAAGCAACCGAATAGTAACAAATTATGTCACCTTCAATCTTGAATAATGCATAAACCCTGTTCTACCGATACTTCAAAATATTTGTACGTTGCGAATAGAATACAAATTACAGTTTGATTGCATGTAAAGCTGTTCACGGTACTACAGGGTGTTACATATCAATTTACTCTACTCCTGAAATATTACGAAGTTGGAGGTTTTCCGAAGAATATTCTTTAGAGCATTTAAAATGGAATCGGTAGGGTTAACGTGCAAAAACGGTGAACAAATCAACCCCGGACGGGGTGTGGAATTTTATGAACCCCACTGTAAAATGAATGATAATAATATGGCGTATGAGAAACGCATAAAATTCCATGATTTTTCCTTCGCTATCATTATCATTTAAAAGCTTCCAGATAAAATCGCTTAACTTCTGCAGTGAAAATAATTTTAAATAGTATCCAAGGTCATAAACGCAGGCAGACAAGGCAGAGCCGTTCTTTTCGACCTTAGTCTTCTTTTCTAAACATGATAGCTCATTGTTATTGTCTGGTCCAGATATTCCGTCAAACTTGGATATCAATTCCCCCTTCCTGAACTAAACTGCCAGAGTGCATGCGAGCCATGAAATTCAACCGATATATCTTGAAACATGATACTTGAGGACAACCAAAGATAATTTAGATTTGCTGAATTTTTGCGAGTCAACTTACAATTAGTAAACCGAAAAGTAGGACGGCGGCCATGATGAAGTTGAAAAAATATAAGGCACATAATGTGTAGGCTGGAGCCGGTAGAATAACTAATAGAAAAAATATAATTAAACAAGATTAACTATTTAAATTATGGTTTCTTAATTACGGAGTACTCCACTGGTATTTTTGTAATTATAAATGCGGTTAAATTGTTCACTCCGAATTTCAATCATTTTTTAATCAACACGTGAATACCAAGTCAAGTCACGCAGACAACATTCAGTGTGTCAGTCAGTCATGACTTATTTTTTTTCAGAATTTACAGTTGACTTGATTTCCGACAAACTCCTTTCACACAATGGAATTATTCTACAACATTCCATAGCACATAAATATTTCAATATTATATCATACTCTTGTCCCTTGGTAATTAATCATTCCTGTTGCATAAGCTGCATGCAGGCATGCAGATTACAGAGGTTGGAGGAATTAAAAATTTCACACAGAAAAATGAGGACACTTACGGAGTGCTTCAATTATCCACCATAATTCCACAGCAAACGCTATACAATAGACAACCTGTGGAAAAAAAAGACAACAAAGAAATCAGCATCAGTGTCACGTCACGTGTGTCAACAATGAGTCAAAGTCAAGTACGAGTTGTTGCGAGTAACTGACCTCCGGTTGGAATTTGCATTTGCAATGAGCTAACCACATACATAATACAATGAATTATTTGAAATGTGTGACACAAATACAGAGGCGGTTCTAGGATTTTTTTTCAGAAGAGTGGGCCAAATAAAATATACAGTTTTTAATTTGTGACCGTGCGGGTCACTAAAAAAATAATACTAATTTAACTGTTCTGCTATTTGTAAATCGGGTTTTTAGAATTTGACATTTTAGGACGGAATCCAATTTTGAAAATATGGCGGTTGCTATATTCTTATAATTTTTTCTTACTAGTAGGGTTATCTGTATCAGGTCAAATTGAGAGATTGAATTTGTACAGTACAGAATAAGGTGATATTTGATCATTATTAGGGAGAATATCAATTTATTTCAGACTTTATTGGATTCCAGATGGCCCACTCTAGAACCGTAACTGACTAAATGCATAAATTTCATTGCCAAACTAACGTTACATAAGATTACTTGTGTTAAACCTTGAATTATAAGAATAAGAAAGAAAAAGAAGGGTTGAGTGGAAACAATGAAGAGGAAGAGGTGACAAGGAGGGAGTCTAATCGTAAAAACCAGGATCTGGAAACTTCAACTTATGCATACACTTCTCGTCGTAAAGAATAAAAAAGGATTTGTCTGAACAATAAATAAATATAAACAAATAGTACTCATGTTATGATGTGGTTTTTATTATTATTATGCAACGCACGGTCAAATAGGGTAACTTCCGGTCCATGGTTTTCTCAGGATATGCACGAATGCATCCATGCAATTAAGATTATTTACCTGTATATGTATAGTGTGTGCAGTACACGTCGAGTAGTGTACAGAAAATATGAATGACATAACTTGTCATGCTTATGATTAGGAAGGAGCTAGGCGTTTTAAGTGTGTCAATTTCTTACAATTATTTACACACATGTTGTAGGCGATTTATAATATCTATACAGACAACATTGATTTTGTCAATCATATTCATCCTTGTCTTTATCAAAACTTTGCTGGTTTTACTATTCCCAAAATTTCAATTCATTTACAACATACTTGCAACAACATAAAAGATTTGGACAAATCAACACAGTTCAAGTAGAAATTGATTGAGTTTTTCGGAAACAGCAGAAAATATATGAATTGGAAATGGAAACTTGAATTAGGTAATTCAAAGTTATGAATAAGGCTGTCAGTTCTGTATAATATATTTTTTCATTTTTAAATAAACCTGATACAATCGACACCTGCCTTGGGTAGTTAATAGTAGGTCACACAGTCCAGGTGCACTTAACTATTTTTTGGCACTGGACTGTGGAATATTACCAAGCGCTATTCAGCCTAAGAAAAAAAGTCGGGTTTCCGCTACTCGGTATTGAATTCAAAATTCCGACGAATGCAATTTGAACTGTCAAAAAATATAAACAACAAATAAGACGACTAATTCTCAATAGACACAATAATATTATTTTCCACCTTTTCGCCAAACCGAGATTTTTAATTTGACATAGCATTATGAGTTTTTGTGAGTGAATACAGTAGATTTCACTGTTCTTACATGTTAAGCCTTTATTCGTCCACTTTTAGGGATAAGCCACTATTTCCGAGTTTTATATAAATTAGTATTCTGTTCAAAAACTACCATTTGAGCCCTTCCTTCCTGTACTTCTATTCAATGAATTAAAGTTTCATCTCAATTTGTATCAAATGAATGTACGGATGAGTTTTGACCCCATTTGTCACATCATTGACTTTGAAGTGCGTGGTGAAGTATCAACTCTATTATTAGTTTGAAATGGTTCTTTAAAGTACACGAGAGAGAGAGAATTGTTAGGCTTAACTATAAAAACTCATTTTTATGACCAAAATAGAACTCACACTCCAATTATCCAATTATCAACAGATCAAAGATAACTGAAGGGCGAACAAATTATTTTATGATCTTCAGAATTAGATCCAAAAGAGCAAAGTGAAAATCGTTATACGCGCGGCTGGATTGAGAATTGATGGAAATCCATCGTCAGAAATTAGATACTCTTCTTTGTACATAAGAAAGAACATGTGAACAAGAGTAATTACTCTCTCTCTAATAAACTTTACACATTTGTAGTTTGAAATTAAAACTAAAACAATGTAAAATTCAGTTTTTCAATTTTAGGAGAAGTCGCCATATTATAGAAAACTGAATTGGAGTAAATATTACATGTCTAGATTTTTAAGAATGTAACATTTGACAACTCAAATCGTGTGTTAACCCAGCAAATACATTATTAATGGGCGTATGGAACAATACATCAAGAAATACACCACTTATGCATTTTCGTGCCTTATGGTTCACAAAACTGATTTGTAACAATGTTGTTGAGTGAGTTGCGAAAAATAAGGATTCAAGAATGCATAGCAAACAGCCAAGGGTAATTTTGTATTTGAGTATTTGTTTGTTCGTACACCTTGGACTTGGTTGGACTCGCGTGTGGTTTTATGAATGAGTGACTTTGATTTTGACTATTTATGGCACACAAGACATTTTAGTTTCACAGTTATGTAAATTTAAATGAAGGGGCATCCTTCTTTCGAACTAATTTGCACTGGCAAAAGATGGTTAAATTGTGCATCAAATTTTTTTAAAAAAAATAGATTTTGTGGTTTGACAAAGTTTTTGTCGAATAAATGTTGAGCAAATAAAGAACAATCAATTTAAATTCCAAAAGCAGCCGAGTATGTCTTCTGACGAGTTAAATTCCCATACTTTTCAACATGCCAAGGAGTGTCACCCTAGTAGTAGGGCATTGACTCTATATGAAGATAAAATTATTTGAGTCAGTTCCAGAGATGACAAATCTTAACCAATGATTGATTCATTCTAATGTCGAAATACAATTTTCATACAGTGAATTTGTATTTCACTTTGACACATTTTAATGTTTCAAGCATTCTTATTTTCAACATCAGGCTACGTACAGGGTGTTCCATTAATGAATGATCAAAACGTGGAAGAATAGCAGCAGGGCGATCCCATTCCAATGAAAAGTTAATGGTATTTGTAGACCGTTCATAATGAAACTGGACTACTATTGACCATTGAATTATTTTTGACAAGACATGCACGTGCCAAATATAAAACGGATGGAGATGATGGATTTCCAATTTGGATTGAGTGTGAGTGTGTGTGATGCCACCCTCGCAAAAAGTGCCGTCCGCCTGCCAGTCCGTCCGTGTGGCAGGCTTTCTACTCAAGTGGAGAGAAAATAAGGACACGCGGAACTTGAGTAACAATGAACCATGTGTTTGTTATTGTACTTGAGTCAACTCTGTAATTGTTCTACCACTGACCTTATTCTGTTCTATATTTTTTTTTCCAATTCCAAACATCAATGACAAAGGGAAAAATAACACTCACGCAGACACATATATTAAACTCTCAGGTCCTCTTCCCAACGTTAAATGTAATCGTGAATGTTTTATCATTAAAACTCATCTCATGTGTGTTATTTGTTATTTCCTTCCTTTCCTTTAAGATTAAGATCATTAAGTCAACCCGAGACTATGGTGAGAATTGTACTTGTAAGATTTTATGAGATATCTTGGACTTGTTTCAAATATTCATATAACTTCAAAACATTGTTGCAAAAAAATAGTCTGTCCATAATTCCATAGTTCGAGTTCCAAGTCAGGCATCCTTTCCTTACTACCTCGCTATGTGTATAAAATTTATTAGAAAAATGTGCAATTGCAAATTTAGAATCCCAAATGAACTTGAATCTTCATTTTGCATTAAAAAAAAGTTCTTTGGCCGCTGAAGAGTGAATAATAATAGTTGAATACATAAGAATAAGAAGAAAACCCGTGGCTCGAGCACCAGGACAATGTACAATGCGAATTCTGTGTATTCTTTTTGCCACGCATAATGATTGCAATTCTATAGCGCCATGCATGCGTGTACATGTGAATGTATGTGTCTGCAATGCACGCATATATGCAAATTCCCAACACAGAAGTCCCAGCAAAGATTATGATTGACTGACTGACAGGTTCTCCACGGCATGCACTCCATGGAATAAAAAAAATACAGACAACAGGTGTCAAGAGAAGAAAAAAAATACACACGGAAAAGAAATTCTACGGAAACAGCGGAACTTTTTTTTTTTCTTCTCTGTACTAATTCAATTTAAAGTTTGTGGATTTTATTTAGTTTGGGGTTCCACATCCAACCTTTCTTAACAAAAGTCATTTTCTCAGAGTCTAAATTCAGTGAGAAAAAAAAATAGATGAAAGAGAAAGGTTGAAATAGAAATGGGGACTTTTATTCCAACTTTCATTATCCAACTAAACTTAATGAAAAACAAATGGAAATGACTGGAATGGAACTCGGAAGTGAATTAATTCAATGCAATGCAATGTAATGCAATTCACTTGGATAATAATTAGGTATACGTACATGAGAAATTGTTGAGACGAGACCAAAAAAATATATAGAAGAAAATGAACTTACCAAAGAGTAACTCCCAATGATGAAAGACCCTTGACGAAGACTGTAGCAAAAACATTGTTTTAATAGTGTCATCACTAATAATGCAAGGAAACTTTGACAAAGGAACCGAATTCACAGAAATCACACTTCACTCAAGCCGCATTTCTCCAAGAGAATCCCAATTCCTCCCTAGAAAATTAAATTAGAAAAAAATCACATCAAATATTGTCCAAATACATTACATAAATCCCAATATATAACGCGTGCTTATTTTTAAGTCCAATAAACTTCTTGGTGTGGTACGTACAGGAAAGATTTATGAAACTCTTTTTAAAATGCTTAGTGTACTTCAAAAAAAAATACACGCATTAAACGTAAAATACATCAAACACTTAGAATGCTTGTAAAGAAAATCTTGTGCAAAACTTTACTAATGCTTGTTTCCTCTATTGTTTGAGTTTTAACCTGAGAAATCCTACACACACTAGTTGAGAAAGTAAAGTAATTATTACAAATAAACGACTCAAAGAGGAAGAAAAAAAGTAGAAGATGGTTTGTAAACATACAAATGGACTTTACAAATAACGCATTCATGGGGTTTAAGTTTAAATACCTTTGCATGACAATTCTCAGTTCCTTATAATTATTTTCAAACCAAACTCGTGCTCCGTATATTACTATGTTGTGGAAAAGCATCGCCTTTTGTTATTCTATCGTTTTTCATATATGTTATGGATAATTCATTGTATCGAGAAACTGAACTGTCAATTATTTGAGAAAATCAAAGAAAGTCAGTTCAAGCATTTTCGTTGGCGACACAAAAGCTCCATAGATCTTTTCAGAGTCAGGGTTATCATGCTCAAACGGAATGCTTCTAAAAATTTGCAATTCTCGCGGATTTAGCTCTTTGACATCCGATTTTGTAACAGAAAAGGTCATCCAATCAATTTAAATTGTACAGATACTCCGTAACATATAAGTTTAGCCGAAGAAACGATTAGAAATATCACTACGGTTGTCTAACCCATATACTAAATGTGTACACACGTTTGTCCGTACATGTAGACATGTGGAGGGAAACAACGGCTTAAAAGGTTCATTCAAGACAATTGACAATGGAAAAAAAGAATGACCAAGGAATTGAGCGTACATTCACATTGTCCTGCACTCACTCGCAAGAATAATTAAATGAAGGTTTATTTTATTTTATTTTATATTATTACTATGTGGTGAATCCTATCTGTACAATAGTACAGAATGTGAGTTGGAGTGAAAGGCATGACTGTAAAACCCACGGAGGAGTGTATGGAGTTCTGTACACATCAACAATGAATGATACCCATGATTAAGTCTCTTTTTTCCCTTTACGAAAGCGATTTCGTATTTTAATTGTTATTGATCCTCGCCCCAGGCCTAGGCCTTACAATTTACAATGAACGAAAAAAACACACGATTTTTCCTCACATGAAAGTTCAAGTTCAAAGTTAAAACTTTGTGTCAAGAATCACGATGTGGAGGTAATTGTACAAGTCCTCGCTATGATTATTTTTATGGATTTCCGGAGCAATCACTAATGTTTAGGTTTGACGTCTTCGAGTATGAATGAATGACTAGGAATCAAAGATCACAAGTCCTTTCTCGTTCCGATTGACACATTTTTTCTTTCCCAAACTTTATACAAGAAAATCACAATTGTAGACTAACTATAATCTTCTCAATGTGATACCTGTCATTATCATAAAGGTGGAACTCAATATGGAAAGCCGGTTACGCAGAAAACTTTGCCTGGCCGTAGACACAAGACACTTGAGAGAAATAAAGAAAACAAACTTTTGTGAAAAATTGAATTGAAGTATTATCTGCGTTATACTATTCAGACCTCCGTCTCAATTTATTAAAATCTTCATTAAAAATTATTCGTAATTTTCCATTGTGTCAAAAATAATGTAATTCTGGGAATGTAAAAAAACATTAATATCGTACTGAATTTACAGACGGGATCGAAACATAGTCTGGTTATCATCGAAATGTTAGCATTCTACAAATCCAGCGAGCACTTTTCAATTCAATTTCGGGGAATTTAGTTTTAGCCGGTCGATCAAACGCTATACTACTCTGCATTTTCGTAAAACTCAAGTTTAACAGGGCTAATTTTGTTGTCACCAGAACACCGACAGTATTTCAATATATGTAATGAGAATAAGTGCTCATAATATGACATTTTGTATTCAACGATCTAAACCCAATGGGTAAATTCATAACAAACGTAATAATTAAGAATCCCTAGTAGTCAATTTGATTGTGGCTAATCTGTACATCGCGTCCGCGTTCATTTAGTATATTTCTTACCAGATAATTCCAATCCACGTATTCTGGTGAATATAATTTCCAAATCGAAACTTTGATCTCTCCGAATTAAGTCAAGAATTGATCAATTATTTCTGAAACTGTTATTATTGAAATTTTCCAATAAAGTCTCTGAACACCCCCTGAACGTACATAAAAATTGTTGAACTTTCTCAAACTTGCTCACTCCTACTCACTCGCACTTGATGTTACATTATCATGGATAACTTTTGGCACCTCTGAATTTTTTTTACAGAATAGTTTCAAAATACAATAATTATTTTATTTGACAATAAAATTGGGTTTAATTATCCTGTACACATAAACTTTCTGGATTTCAGTTTTAACATGACACGCACAGCACAGACACAGACACAGGTAAGTGATGTTTCCTAATGAACAGGTAAGATACGTCTGGGTCTCAACTAAGCAACTCACTCATGTCAGAAAAGTCTTTTTAGTGTGAGCAGAGTATAAAAAAGACTATCCTAATGTATTAAACTACCTCTAACGATAAGTCCAAACCAAATGAAGGAGTCACGGCACGGCACGGGTTCAGAAATTGAAAAACCTATTAAATCTTCCTCAGAATATATTACGTGGATTAAAATTTATAAGCCTATTTATGCTCTTGCTCTCTACATATGTCTCTTGTATTCCACATCCGTTTGATTCATAGCAAAGCAAAGGATACAATTCCATTGTCATGATTTTGGGGGAGAAGATCACAGTAAACTATTCGCTAAACTCTGCAATTTCAAAGGATTAAATATTCTTGATTTCATACATTCATTTTGACACGGTGACAACAAATAAGGACACGTACGAATCTCAGGTCAACTGTTACTTGTTTCTCAAGACAAGACAAGAGATTGACACTCTGGTGTTTACTTCTAGGGAATAATTAAAATTTATTGGCAGTTCATTCCAGCACGGTGATGCAAAAAACTGGCCACGGTGCTAAGCTGCAGTAGGATCCCTTGGACGGTCATGTGTTAGATTATTGCATCGTGAGAGGTTTTCTAAATGAAAAAATATACTTCTTATTTTTTTTAGCAATTTTGATGCTAGTCTACGTTGAAAAAGGCTGCTATTACGATAATATGAAGAAGAGCACAAGTTCACCTATTTTAATAGTCATAATCTTCAAAATATCAGCATTACTGACAAGAACACCGCCTTATCACTCTAAACTACTTACATTTTTATATGAGTTGAGCATGAAATCAAAAGTTGAGTTTGAGTTGATGAACTAATCTAGTCGTTGGTGTGACACAACAATCTTTTGAGACGGTCAGTGCAAAAATAATACACATACATTACATTACATTACATATGTGTGTAGGGCACAAGATTTGATAGTATTGTTAACCCAGTTGCTCATCCACCGTCCATTCTATCTTGACTTGACTTCTTGACTCGTTCGAATTGGATGGAATGTAAAACACAGTAGAAGATATTAGGTAGTTCATAGCAGCTAAAAGAAACACAACGTAATCATAATTATCGCTAATCTTTATCTCACGCAATTCTTCAAGGACAAACAATGAGACCTCATCGGATCTAACGTTAATAAGCTCCACGAACCAATGCAATTGGATTTGGGTAAAATTTGATAAAAAAATAGCAATGACAATGAGAATATTTTTTAGTTATTTCATATACACGACAGGATGATCCTAATCGTTTCCTCAAACCCTGTCGTGTACTTACGAATTCCAAAAAACACATGTATCCCTACTGTTTTGACACGACATGACTATGAACCACCCTGTACAATTAATTCTACATCTTACGGATTATGTGAAGTACGTGTAAAAACATGAATCCATCCAATGGTCCTGTTATTCTTCCACATTTATCATTCGAATATTGCATACTTTTTACTACCAATTTCAATTAAGAATAGAGTCAGTGGGCCGGAGAAAAAAGAATAGCATACAGAACAAATGACCAAAGAGACCGTTCCGTCGGTTGGTCCTTCAAAATTAATAGGTTGGTGATGTGGAGTCAGAGTGAGAAAAAAAATCATAATGTTGAATAACGGTGATAATTACGAGGTAAAGAAATAGTGATTTAATAGCACTCATATGCATAAAAGACAGGCATTTTTATTTGCAATAAATAATCGTACTACTCCGAGTGTAGTTCTACATTAACATTTGCTGAATTTATAACTTATGCTTATGCTTCCTTTTTCTTCTTTCAAGACGTCTGTATAAAATCATAAAGTGTGTTGGCTCGTTTGGAAAAGAAATTAAAAAATATATGACTGTCCTTATTTTTTCACCGTAATTAATTATGTCGTTAACGTTCAAACCACGGATCATCTGCTAACTCTTTGCAGTTCAACTTTTTTTATCTGATTTAGGTGTAGAATGTGTACGCGGATTTATTTTTACAAAACGCATGAAATTTTTCGTTTCACTGGTTTTTCCGATCAAAATAGTGAATTTCATTGAGATGAAAGAAGAAAGTGGATGGGATTTTTGGAAATTCTGTGCGCCGAACATTGCATGAATAGTCTCGTCTAGAAAAACAAACAAATTATTTTTCATAGATCGTGTGCGCTAGATGTCATTGTTTTCTTTTAATTGAAATTATTCCTCCCAAAAATATTTCAAAAGTAAATTACGATTACAATGTAACTTGTAATTCATCATTCTTATTACAACTACCAAAAAAATTCAGCCATAACTTAAAACTATGAACTGTATGACTAATTGTAAGACTTCTTTTTATGATGCATGTTGCCAAGAACATAAAACTGTTAGAAGCAATGCCCAACAAAATATTTCATTCTATCAACAATGCAGAAAATGCCAGTTGGCAAAATTACAAGTTTGCAAAACTCTGCGAGGTTGACATTATTTTGATAGAATCATCTCATTTCATCCGTGGAATTATCATATCACCCGATACGCCGGATGGAATTCTAAACTACAGTATTTTGGCTCTCTGGTAAAACATTCTTGAAAATCCTTACATCCACTTATCCAAAAGTTCCGATTTGAGTACTAAATATTTTTTTACTTTACGTGACATCTAAATTCTACTGCATATTACAAGAATTAACAATCATTGATGTGCATAGTTAATTTATTCGAACTTGTGCTTATGTTGAAAAACATTTTCATAGTTTTGACAAGTATCAAATTTTCTCCCCTGACAACATGAACTCGGCACACTAATTTTTGTCAACAAAGACTGAGAAACGGTAGAGGGTAACTTTTCACCTAACAATTTTGGTTGGAGATAATTTCTTCTGAAATTTTCATCTTACAATTGGACTTTGGCTCGCATGGAAAGTGTGAGTCCACTTGGAATCTGGAAATCAATAAAAATGGCGTATGATGACACCATGTCCTTGACCGGTATTTTTTCAGCCTATTATTATTTCAATACACTATCAGATTTATTTGAAAAATATGACTACAAATAAATTTAGATCCTCGAGTAGTGGATTGGTATTTGACCTCCCACCAGATTGTTCCAAGTATGTTCATCGCAGTCTACATTTTCATGGTCTATCATCTCGCACCCAAAATCGTCAGGAAACACCCAGGGTTGGACATGAGATATTTGGCAGGAATCTTCAACTGGGTCATGTTTTTTGCTAACCTCCCTCTTGGCATCTCAGTTCGTGTTCATTTTTTTTAAAAAAATATTCCAAAAAATCTAGTAATTTTTCATTCATACCAAAATTTGTTCTTAATTTCACAGTTCAGTTGGTACATTGGAATTACTAACTACTCTATCTTTTGCCAGCCCGTGAAGGGAATTGATCAGGAGCTTGATGACAAGGTAAATAATTCTGAACATATTTCATGGGTCATACAGGGTGATTCACAACCCATTTATTTTCTATTTTCAAATTTTCAGATTTTGAACGTTTTGTGGTACTACCACGTGGTTAAACTCGCCGAGCTTGGCGACACCGTTTTTTTGATTCTTGGTAAACGAAAGCAGTCAGTACCATTCGTGTTTGTGTATCATCACATTAGTACAGTGTTTGTTTCTTGGCTCGCTGTCAAATTCATTCCTGGAGGATCCAGTAAGCTTAATTATGTATTCAGAACAATGACTATGACTTCATTGTAATTCATACCAGTATAAAATTTAATATTAACATATGATATTTGAACTCAATAGCTGCTGTGTATTCTGCCATTAATACTTGGGTCCACGTCGCACTCTACATGTACTTCAAAATGTCGGAACATGGGTTGGCTCACGGCAGACACTTCACGAAAGTAATAGTGATCGCTCAAACTGTAAGAATGTAGACATACTGTTCCTATACTGCTTCACGGATTTGGGTCCTGTTGCTTTATTTGAGTCAAACTTTAATATGAATTCTGTATTCTTATTTAATCGTGTTTTAGGCCCAATTTGTGCTGATCATTATTTTGTGTTCCACGGCCATTGCAGCTGATTGCGGGTTTCCTATTGGAATCTGTAAATCCTTGATCGTTTACATGATGTCATTCATTCTATTCTTGGTCCCAACACTATTTAAGGTGCTAATGAAGTAATTCATACACCTGGAACTACCAAAACTCGATTAATCGTCATCTCCTCAGCTCTACGCAATCAAATTGAAAACTGTGCTATAAAATATTATCATGACAATTATGTCAGCTCCAGCGAGCCAAAGCAAAGCAAAGACAAAATAATGTGATTTTAAAATGTGATAATAAAATCTTCATGTAAATTTGAGGAAACCTAAGATTCGTAATGTCTCAGTCTCAAGGTCTATCTACATTATTTTTACTGCGTCGAATGAAAGAAACAAAGAGAGAACCAAGAAATGTCAATTTAGGGATTATTTTTATTCTTAATTATTTATACTATAAAGGAATACAACAGTAGGAATTCTAAGCAAGGATGCTATAATTAACAACATAATAATTATTTTTTAACTTATTCACATTACAAATATCAGAAAGTAGTAATATTGGAAAATGTCAAACTCGTTAAAGAAGCAGTTACATTTTACCCTTCCGTAACATATTTTTCAACTGTAAAATTGGCGCACATAACATTGTGATAATTTTGAGCTGAAAAATAGACCTCTGACGTTTTGATAATGCTAATCGGTGTAATATATCTTCTTCTACCATATTCGCGAGAACCATACGGACGCATACCAATATGAACTGACTTTAGATCGGACGTTAAATAAATTTCAAAAATGAAATGCTTATTATTCGATAGTACTTGAGTTAAGGATCTTCCAAGGGATGTGAGTTGGTGTGAATCTGCATACGTGATGGCCCATAGTTGTGAAGAATTTTTGAAGTGGAAGGAATATGACAAAATGTTTTCATGACGGTCTGATGCCCAATGATATTTCATGGCAAATGTCTGATTTTCTCCAATTTTATAACGAAGGGTTAACGGCTCAGAACCAAGCAAAAGTTGTACAGGCTGTGGGAGTCGTGAAAAACAGTCCCATTGCCTAGGTCATCAAGAATATACTGCCCGAGCTCAAAAATCTCCTTACCCGGGAGATGTCCTAACTTCGTCACCAGTCCAAAGAGCGTCTTATACGCCCTTGTCTTATTCTTGATAACGGATTCGTGGATCAACTTAGCAGTTTTCTCAATATTTTCCCTTTGACCACCGTAAGACTCTTCGATGTTCAGTTCATACGTTTCCACAGAAAATTCTGCCGGCGCCTCCGTTGGGTAAAATTCTTGTTTGTAGAAGGAAAATGGAGGGTTGGATGAAGGTGTGACAAATACACTTCGGTTTTGAGAAAGATGGAACCTATTGTTCTTGTTACTCACAGGAATTAATTCAAAGAATGATGTCTCCATGAAATACCCAGCTTCCAGCTCCCCATTCCCATTTGATCGGAGATACGTGTTGACAAGATCGTTGTTCGATGTTGGAGGAATTATTATCGTGTGTTCACCAATAATTTCAATATCGTAGTGACTTCGTAGAGTTTTATTGCCTGAAGCGCGATGACCTGTCATGAAGAAGGTTTCATTGTCGCGATGGAAAATCAAAGTCTTGAATCCAGGAATTAAGTTGTAAGATATCTAGAATTTAATGAGAACATCGAATATATTCATTGTTATATGATTTTCTTCTAATGACAAATTAAATGGTACGAAATAGTAATATTCGTTAGGGATGAATGCATACCTTTTGGGTAGGTGAACCTTGGACGCTCAGGTGGTTGCTGTTGTTGGATACAACCGCTTGAGTCGGAATGACTGTGAGGATTATCATGGCTGACACGACTTGAATGAAATTCATTGTGTTTTAAGTCACCGAGGTGTATTAAATTTACTATTTTTATAGAAAATCAGAAACTTATAAACTAGTTTTGTGATTTGACAAAATATCTGCTCACAATTTGGAAGAAGATTAAAACAGTTTAAATTGATACTGTTGATTTGAGTGTAAATTGTACTGATCTGTCTTCTGTTTATATAGGGGACTGGATTTTAACACGTCAAATGTGTAGACGATCGAATGGTGTTAAGAAAAGGCGGATTTTCTCGTAAATAATTAGCAAAATAATACAAGCGTATTTTGTTATAATACTACGTACGCGAATGTACATGACTCAGAGCGAGCGACTTACATGTGCCAAATACTTACGTTGCAAATGTTTTGCTAACGTGCTATCATACTCCGCTTACGTTCAATAGTTTCTTTGCAAGGTCGAACTCATGTCTTTACTCACTAAACGGAAACGTCAAATCATTTACAAAGTTATTTTATTGGAAATATAAGGGAGAAATTACGGGAAGGGAGATGAAAACAGTTTTCAGTATTGTCAAACTGATTCTGACTAAATATATTTTCGACCAACGTAGTTTTTTTATAAGAAACAGTGACTCACGAAATCGCAATGGAGCATCCAATATCCAAATATGTTAATATTTTATAATAACTGCCAACCAATTAACGTTTGTTTGATCGCTCGGTCAAAATTAAACTATGAAAAACGGATTCAACGATAGAAATAAATGACTCAAATTCGTGGGTTAGATTTAAAATAAATATTCATGTTTTATCTTTCTGTGTTATCTTTGTAATCCTTTCTTAACATGCATTGTCATATATTGCTCTATTGTTCTATCTTTGATGATGGTTGGCATATTTCCACCTCTACTCAAGAATTTTTATTCCGAAAGCATAAAAGAGAAGGTGAGTACCAGTTAATGAGAGCATCTTTTTATTCCAATCAATTCTTTACACCTTGAGGAATGCGGTAAAATAATAATTCTAGTAGCAAGTAGTCAGAGTCAGAATTAGACAATACGTTTATTAAAGTCATAAATGTTTCATACAACCTTTCAATTCAGTAAAATAACCAATTTGATTTCCTAAGGGTGGCACATTGCATAATAGCATAATTCTTTTATTTCGAAAGCATAAATACAAAAAGGTCTGATAAACTTTAGCTTTAGCCATAATTCCAGATTCCAGTAAACAATTCGAATACTTATCATCTAGACAAATACGATTTGAGAATATAGAATATGGTACTCTCTTTCAACCATAAAACTGGCATCCTCCACATGGAAGTTCTGATTTCATTATATTTTAAGACATTCACAACTTGAGAGAATTATATTTGCTTAATGAACCATATAGTAATTCACCTTTCCAGTAAACCATTGAATCATTTTACAGTTGTAGTTAAAACTGTACTCCGAACTTACTGTACATTAGTATATTCCTCAACAGTGAAATCAGCAACCTCACTAGTGTAGTCTGGAGAAAGAGGAACCGAAAAATAAAAACTTATATAGTTTTTGGCAATCTTGTATTATGGATTTTCAGCCGGTTCTATAACCAAGCTTGCAATCATTCCTATTCTCACACAGATCAACAATCGAAATGATTTTGAGTTAATAGTATGAGACGCATTTATTCATAATGGTAGTATCTTGAATCAGTTCGGCAGATTTGAGTATATTTGGCCTCTGACCTGTTTAAGGCGTTGAAATCAAAAACGGCTAAAGAGAATTCCGCCAGTGGTTCAGTCAATATTGGTTTGCTCAAGCCATACACGTGATGAAACTCATATTGGTCTCTCAAATTCTAAAGTACATTCAGTATAATCCTGATTCTCTACAGACAGTGAAACCTCTTTAATAGGAGCACCTATGTAAGAAAAGCGATCCCTCGTGAACGACTAAAAAAATTGCGATGTCACAACGTCAATTATTTACAATTTTTTAGCTAAGTGTTACGTCCCATGAAATAAACAAAACTTATCAATAAATATCAAGGAAAGAGTATTTTTATTCTGATCTATTTAAACTACAAGGAATACAGTAGGAATTCTAAACAAAGATGCTCTAATTAACGATAAACGAATAATTATTTAACTTATTTGAATTACAAATATCAGAAGAAAATTTGTTTGGCAAATCTTATAAAAAGACACAATCTTGGCAAAGAGAAAGTTATTCTTCATTCCGTATTATAAAAGTGGCAATGTGACTGTTATAATATTGAGCCGAAAAATAGAAATCTGATATTCTGGTATTCGTTGTAATGTATCTTCGACTCCTGTATTCGCTACAAGAATCATACACACACATGTCTATTTGAATTGAATTCAAATCAGACGTTAAATAAATTTCAAAAATGAAATGCTTATTAATCGATAGAACTTGGGTTAAGGATCTTCCAAGGGATGTGAGTTGGTGTGAATCTGCATACGTGATGGCCCATAGCTGTGAAGACTTATTGAAGTGGAAGGAATACGGCAAAATGTCTTCATGATGATCTGACGCCCAATGGTATTTCATGGGAAAGGTTAAATTTGTGTCCGTTTGTTTGTAGAGAAGTGTTACCGGTTCCGACAAAAGTAAAATTTGTACAGTGAGTGGGAGTTGTCGAAAAAGTAATGCGTTAACACCAAGATCATCAAGCATGTACTGCCAGAGCGCAAAAATCTCTTTCCCTTGGATATGTTTGTATTTGGTCATGAGTTGTACAAGTTCTTTGTACGCCATTGTCTTATTCATTTGGTTTGGGTTGGATTCATGAATCAGCTTTGCAGTTCTTGCGATATTTTCCCTTTGACCCCCGTAGGACTCTTCAATATCAAATTCATAAGCTTCAACAGAAAATTCTGCCGGCGTCTCATTCGGATAGAATTCTTGTTTGTAGAAGGAAAATGGAGGACGAGATGAAGGGGTGACAAAAATACTTCGGTTTTGAGACAGATGGAACCTATTATTTTTGTTACTCACAGGAATTAATTCAAAAGATGATGTCTCCATGAAATCCCACGCTTCAAGTTCCCCATTCCCATTTGAACGGAGATAAGTGCTGGTGATATAGTTGTTTGATGATTTTGGCGGAATTATAATGATGTGCTCACCAATAATTTCAATATCGTAGTGGCTACGTTCTGATTTATTGCCGGATGCCCGGTTGCCTGTCATGAAGTAGGTTTCATTGTCTCGATGGAAAATCAAAGTCTTGAATCCAGGAGTTGAGTTGTATTTAGTTGTGTTCACCTAGAATTTTATAAGAACATTCAATTTATTCATTTTTATGTTTTTCTTCAAATGACACATTAAATAGCCCTTAGGGAATAATGCATACCTTTTGGGTAGTTGAACCTTGGATGCTCAGGTGGTTGCTGTTGCTGGATTGAGCCGTTTGAGTCGGAATGGCTGTGAGGATTATCATGGCTGACACGACTTGAATGAAAATATTGAAATTCATTGTGTTTTATGTTACCGAAGTGGATTGAGTTGAGAAATATATATTATTTTTGCAGAAATTCAGAAACTATAAACTTGTTTTATGATTTAGCCAAATTCGTCTGGTCACAAGTTGGAAGAGAATGAAACAGTTTAAACTTAGACTGTTGTTCTGAATATAATTAACTGTACTGGTCCGTCTTTTATTTTTATGGGGGACTGGACTGGATTTGAACACGTCAAATGTGTACAGGACCGAATAGTGTTAAGAAAAGATTTCCTCGTAAATAATTAACCAAACACTACTAGTGTAATTGGATACGAATCTGCAGACATTAGACATGACTCAAATGCGACTTGCATATGTCAAATGCGTGTACGTTGGAAATGTTTTGCTAACTTGCTTATCATATTTCGCTTACGTTCAATAGTTTCATTGCAAGTTCGAACGCATGTCTTTACTCGCCAAACGGAAACGTCAAATCATTTTCAAAATTATTTATTGGAAAAGTAAATTACTGGAATGGACATGAGAACATCTTTCAATATTGTCAAACTGATTCTGACAAAATATGTTTTGGACAAAATGAGTTCTTTTCTTTATAAAAAAACATGACGCATAAAAGAGCAATGGAACATCTAAATGTTTACAGTAATTACAAACTCATTATCACTTATTCCAGTGAAAATTTAACTATGACCAAACGGTTTCAATAAAATCTCGGGATAGAAATAAAAGAAAACATGTGTCTGTGTTCTATGTCCCATTTTCTTTGCAGAAAGGAGAAACGATTTTTTCCAGTTCCGATTCTAATTAAAATTATGATTAAAATTTTTTCGATTCTAATTTTGTATTCAGATTATCAGATTAAAATGTGTATAAAATTTTGAATGCCGATCCCACCAAAATCTCAATTTTCTGTGTGTAAAATGAACAAAACTCTCTGGGTCGTCGAAATTTTGTCTAATTTTAATTTCGTTGACTAGAAATCCTTTGAATCAGCGGAAAGTTTCCAAAGAGAAATCAAATTTAAAGCATAGTCTAATGAAAAAGAATGAAATTTTTAGGCCCATTAGGATAAACGAGATCCATCTTATTTAACGTACCACCAGGCATTGCGAAGTCATTTTCGGTAAAAGCCAATTGACAAATAATACGTTTTTATTAAAATCATTAATATTCTTTGTAGTGTTCAGTATAAGGAATGACTAATTTTAAGTAATAATATTGTAAGATTGGAACAATAAGTGACATTCGATTATTTAAGACAATTCAGAGTGTTGGAAAAGTAAGTTTGTTTACTGAATCGCAGCAATTTTTGACTTTACAGTACACAATTCAATCATGTAATCGCCAAATTACTTTGAGCATGTTATACTCGTAAATAAAACAGCGGTTGGAACTTGGTCTACTGTACATTAGTGTATTCCTCCACAATGAATTCAGCAAGTTCGCCAGTGTAGTCCGAAGAACACGGAAGCGAAAAATAAAAATCTGGTTTTCGGCTATCTGATATTATGGGTGTATAGCCAGTTCTGTCACCAAACAAGCAATTGTTCCTATTCCCACAGATCAACACACGAAAGGATTTTAAATCTTTTGACAAATACAATTTAAAAATGAAATGCTTATTAGTGGATAAAACTTGGGTGATGGATGACACGCGATGAGTGTACAGTTGGTGAGCACCGGCATACGTGATGGCCCATTTTTGCAGACGACTATTAAAGTCGAATGCATATGACAAAATGTTTTCATGAAGGTCTGACGCCCAATGGTATTTCATTGGAAAGGTTAAATTCGTTTCCATTTGTTTGTAGTGCAGTGTTAATGGTTTCGAACCAATTAAAAGTTGTACAGTCCGTGGTAGTCGTTGAAATAGAGTTGCATTAACGCCAAGATCATCCAGAATATACTGCCCGATCTCAAAAATATCTTTCCCTTGGATATGTTTATATTTGGTCATGAGTTCTAGAAGTTCTTCGTACGCCATTGTCTTATTCACGAGGTTTGATTCCTTGACCAGTTTTGCCGTCTTCATTATATTTAGCCTTTGACCTCTGTAAGACTCTTCGATATTCAGTTCATATATTTCCACAGACAATTCTGCCGGAGTCTCAGTTGGGTAGAATTCTTGTTTGTAGAAGGAAAATGGTGGACGAGATGAAGGTGTAACTAACAAGGTAAACTCGTGAGGTGACGCTCGCACCTGGAGTCACCACCATACTTTTCACATACCTTTGTTCACCCTAATGACATCCCAAAAAAAAATTTTTTGTCAAAGTGAAAATTGTGCCCTCCAGAGGTCACGAAACGTCATTCCCTATGCCCCCTAATGTAATGTTAAATTCGGAAATATGGAGTCTCAACTTGCCCCATCCCAAGGGCAATCCCATTCCCCA